>BPLS01000713.1:1274236-1319735 GCA_019656275.1 Rhododendron kiyosumense
CTTTGAAAAACACCAAAATTCGAGGTCGGGAGTACATGGGGTGCCCCTACAAAGTTTGGCAGCCATTCTTGGGCGCCTAGAACCACTCTTGGGCACCTAAGATCACTGTCGCACCCAATGGGTGAAGATATTCTCCATTCACCGCACTTTTTTCTATTCAACATTCAAACCTGGTCTTGACCAAGTCTATACTCAACCTGAGTATACAAAAGACCAAAATATAATGATGAGTTTTTTTTTTCCTCCTAAAATGTTTTGAATTTTTATTTTCAAACATCAAATATGTTCTCTCCTCTACCCCTATATATATATATATGGATATATACTATTAGAGAAGGAGGAGAGACCACAAAATCTCTCTCTCTCTCTCTCTCTCTCTCTCTCTCTCTCTCTCTCTCTCTCTAAATTCCTTGGTGTTCCAGCATTCCCACCACCCAACTTCTCTTCAAACTTTTTTTTGTCAAAAATTTCAAAAAATGCAGAAAAATCCTATAAGTTTTAGAGCCATGTAAAGCTTCATTTCACTATTATTTTCCATCATTTTTCAACCCTTCAAATCCACTCAAGGAGCAAGGTTCTAGCTTAAAAAGGTATGAATACCTTTATTTTTCCAAGCACCATTTGTTTTCCTTTCTGGGAGATCAGTAGGCCCACATCAGCTCTTTATACTGGTTGTGTGTGTCTAGTTGATCTTAGTTTAACAACAAAAGCAAGAGGCCTTAGTTTTTGCATCTCATATTCTATGCCTACTCCTGGGCGCTCAAAACTGCCATTGGGCGCCCAAGACCTATTTTTCCTTATATCTCCTAATTTTGTCCATAACCAGTGGGGTATGAGTCATTTATGTAGCTGTACTATTTACCATGCTTCATTTTAACTCGTTTTTAGACTATTGTGCATCATATGCTTCATTACATGTCTTCTACTTACTGTTTTTAATATTTTAGACGTGCTGAAACTGTAACAACCCGCTCCAGCTGACTTGTTTAACTCTTAGCCTAACCACGTAGCTCAAAAAATTAATCTTAAGTTAATAGTAGCTGGTCGGCCTTACATTATATTCCACACCAACTTTCAAGGAATAGCCGATGTAGGACTACCCTCCTAGTGGGTTCTCACAATCTCCCCACCTTGGTTGCAACGTCCCTATTGCACCACACATGGTCCATCACATCCACCCATCAAGCAATGTAGGACAAGTCCCCACTTAAGCATGACAAGCACCTCAAGCTTGACTCATGTGGGACCCGCCCAAGCACGACAATCACTTTAAGCTTCTCACTTGTCGGGCCCACCCAAACATGTCTCTTTGTGGGACCTGCTCTGATACCACTTGTAACAACCCTCTTCAGCTGACCTACTTAACTCTTAGCTTAACCACATGGCTCAAAGGGTTAACCTCAAGTTACGAAGTATTGGTCGGCCTTACATTATATTCTACACTAACTTTCAAGAAATAACCGATGTGGGACTACCCTCCAACTGGGTTCTCACAATAATTGTCAGATCCCACATCGCTGAATTTGGGAAGGATGAATTGGTATATAAGGGACCTTGAGCAGCTCCTGTATAACTTGAGGTTAACCTTTTGAGCCACGTGGTTCGGCTAAGAGTTAAGCAAGTCAGTTGGCATGGGTCATGACAAGTGGTATCAGAGCTTGCACCAACGGAAGTGTGGGGTAGGTCCTGTGAGGAAACGTGCTTGGGTGGGCCCGACAAATGAGGAGCTTGAGGTGTTTATCATGCTTGGGCGGGTCCCACATGAGATGAGCTTGAGGTGATTATTGTGCTTAAGCGGAGACTTATCTCACATCGCTTAGTGGGTGGAAGTGATGGACCTTGGAGCACAACATGAATGTTGCGGTCTAAGTGGGGGAGATTATCAAATCCCACATCGCTCAATTTGAGAAGGGTGAATTGGTATATAAGGGACTATGAGCAGCTACTGTATAACTTGAGGTTAACCTTTTGAGCCACGTGATTAGGTTAAGAGTTAAGCAGGTTAGTTGGCATGGTATGGGCTACCAGAGCCCGATAGGCCTTTTTTTGGAGGACTCCCCGTGCGCTACTCGTTTCTTTTGGATTTATTAAAAATTTGAAAGAGTCGTCACCCGGGTTTTTGTAAAATGGTTTGCCACCCGAGAAACCTAGAACTTGAAAATGATATTTTAGTTTAAAAACAAACCAGAGATTTTGGTTTCGGAAGCCAAGTTACGAGAAGGGAAGGCTTTTATTCGGCACCCTTCTTGCCCTATACGGGGATCGGTCTCTACTAAATACTTGTGGAATTTTGAAAAATGCTTATACCTTAAACACATAGCAAGTTGAATGTGCAGTGTAGGCATGTGTTGAAGTGTACAGTATATACAAGAATGAAACAGAACATGAAAATGGCATGCAATGAGTGAAATGAATGCAAACTGTTGAAAACCTATAGAAGATGGGGATGACTCCTTTGCACTGGGGAGTTAATGCCTGACGCAAAGCACCTTCCGGGACAATTTCTTTGTGCTGAGGTCTCAGTGCCCAGCGCAAAGCAGTTTTCTAGATCAATTTCTGCCCAAAAGTCTAAGAGCTGGGTGTATGGTGCAACTCCCTTCTCTGCTCTTAGCCTACGCCCCAGGAGACGCCTCTGAAGCTTAGGGTCCCTCCCGGGGACGGGGTCACTTCCGACCCTCAACCCGGTGATCACCGCAAAGTCCAAAGGCGTCACCGTCATCTCACCGAAAGAGAAGTGGAATGAGTTTGTCATGTCCCACCATCTCTCGGCAACAAGCTAACGAACTCCTCGAAACTCGCCTCCCTCACCATCTCCCTCGAAGCCTTCAGGAGTCTCTCCCAAAATTGGGGCACATCTCCTGCACCACCATAGCATGAGATCTTTATTTCCTGTCACAAAAGAGGTGTGATTCAATGAACTTGACATGATATTCAAATGTATGGAATTAAGAAGTGTAATACATTGTATTGAAATACGAATATCAAAGCATACCTCGTCTCAGCGCAAGGACACGTGCTACTGTGGGTCCCTCAGAACCAAAGCCTCGTCGTAAGTGGTCCTCTCTGGCCTGTAAGCGTCCAGCAGCAAAGGCACCACCACGTGCCGGAGTGGCATGTAGAACTCCTCAGTGAAAGGCCGGTCCTGCCCAAGGACTGCAATTTGCCTCGTCCACCATGGTCCTTCGTGGAACTGAAACCTCCTCCTCCTCAACCTGTGGCCCCTCGGCCGCTCCAGTTCCGAGCTCGGCCCGGAGCTCCCTCTCCCGAGCCTCAAGCAAGGCCGCTGCCAGCCTAGGCACCCCCCGTAAGGTCTCTACCAAGTCCTCAAGGGACGCCGTCTACAGGTAGTCCCCCACACCTATGGGTCGCGACGACCCTGCACCTGCGCCACTGCCTACTAACATGGTCGATGTCTCCTGTTCCTCCACCGGCTCCTCCTCGACAATGGGGTCCTTCCCTAAGTCAGCCCAAGGCTCTCTCATGGGAGAGGCCTCCACCTCCATATCCTCCGCCGTATCTGAACCACCACTGTGGGCTTCCGTGGCCCTCTCCTCCAAACCACCTACAGCCCCCAATTGGCGGTGTCTCATCCTCACCCCTCGTCGCCATTGCACCTGGACTCTCCGTGCCTTGGCCATAACTGGCCAACACCTTGCCATCACTGCTGCTGGCCACCGCGGTAGCCGAGGCCGTGACCTCCTCGGTCATGGCTGCAGAAAATGATCCCCTTATGGACTCTGGAATATCCCCAATCACCGCATCATTCCCTGGAGGGATTAAGGGCAATGTAACCTCAACCTTTGGTGGTTGATCACCACCGGGAATATCGACACCACAATCCATGATCGCTATAGGAGAAAGAGAGTACCGATAGAGAGAAAGCTATAACAACCCTGATTTTCGGTCAGTGAAAATTTCGTTAAATATTTGAATTTTATTTGAATTTCCTTAATTTCTTTGTGGTTTGTCAAAATTACGCTTTAGCCCTTCAATTTTCATTTCTTGCACTTTAGTCCTACTTAGCAAGCTTAGTTAGTTTTTAACCCTCTGGTTAGATAAACTAAACTAAAAAGCCTTCTAGTCACCGTAAAATGACCGTTTTGCCCCTCATTGGAACTTTTGAACCTTTTGGACCCTAGACTAGAATTTTAATATTCTTTTTCTTTTAATCAAAATAGTTTTATTCTTTGTCCATTGGACAATAGTGGGTAGGGAAACTATTACCCATTGGATAATAGAATCCCATTTGTTTATATTAAAAGTATACTTACTTTAAAAGTACTTTTTGATTATTTTAATATTTAAAGTGACCTAATAGCTATTATCCATTGGATAATAGAAGTTAGGGGAATTTTTACCCATTGGACAATAGGGTGAATCTTTCAAGGTACCATGGGATTATTAAACTAATCTTTTTCTTAAGCCATGTGGCATAGTACTTAATATTTTAATTCAAAAGTACATGGTTCTAATATTCCCAAAGTACCCTTTATTATTTTTTTATGGGGATTCTAACCACCCATTGTACATGAGTATATATGTGTGTGTGTGTATATATATATATATATATTAGTACTTAGATGGTTAGAATAATACCTAAAGTACCCTATGCCTATTTATTAGTTGTTGGGCAAATCCTAGGCTTAAAGACTACTTTTGATCTTAAGTACCAAAAGTACTACTTTTTTATTTATTTTTCTTGCAATATATCACATGTATAAATATGTATTGTACCTTGGGAGAGCAAGGGAGAAAGAGAGAGAGAGAGGGAGAGAGGGGGGGCCGGTTGGGAGGAGAAAGGAAGAGGGAGATTTGCTTGTACTTGTCCATTGAACTTACATTGTACTCCAAATCTTTGAGTTGTTATTCTTCCAAACCAAATCCTAACTCCATTGTACTCCTTTGTACACCTTTCAAATTGTTAAACCCTTAGATCTTGTACAATTCTCATCTCCACCATTCATTTGATTCAAGAATCAAATCTAGTACAAACCCTAGCCATGCAACCCTAGGATTCTCCTTTGATTTTTCAAAGATGGCTTTACATGTGTCAAAATTTGAAGTAGAGAGAGAGAAAGGGGGGCCGGCCAAGAGAGAGGAGAGGGAGCCAAAGTTTGCCTATAAATAGCAAGCCATTCCATGCCTTGAACTCACACCTCAAGCATTGCTCTTCCTTCTCTCTAGAATTTCTAGCATTCTTGTCCAAAGTTCAAGAACTTTCTTTGTTCTTGAGTGTTCTTGAGCGAAACCACCAAACCACTTCCAAAACCACCCATCGATCCTTAAAGTAGCTTAACTAAGGTTAGGAAGTTGTTTCTAGGAAAAGACATACAAATCTTTTCCTTTCGAAGCAATCCGAGGGCCGTTACGCCGCCGAAATCCAAACCGACGGCCAACTTTCCATAGCCGACATCGCCAAGGAGAACGGTAGTGATCCTTACCTATTTTTTTTTCAAGTAGTTAAATCCTTACTTTAATTTCGATAAGTAGTTTAAAAATTGCTACTTGAATCTCTACTTACTTTCCTAAAGTTTAAAAAGTTACTTGGTTGTAGATGAAAAAGTAAAAATGCATGATTATGTAGTTTATGAAATTCAAGCATGCTATGTTGCTTAGATGTTCTTATTGTACTATTTCAAAGCTTGTTTGAATGCATGTTGTATGTAAAGTCCCACACGCGGAGTCTTGCATGAGAACGTGACACAAAAACTGAGAAAAGTAGAAACATGGCACCTAGGGTGTGTTAACAAGGAAGTTGTGTTTTCCCGGTTGGAAAATATTTTCGAAACTACGTAATGACCATCTCGAGGGTATTACGTAAGTGTGTGTGTGTTCCAATGGAAATCCGGAATAGCGGAACCATTGTGAGGTTGTGTGTGTTCCCATGGGAAACTGGACCGGCGGAACCATGGTGAGGTATAGCTTGGTTATCCGCGGAGAGGAGCCAATGCAATTGTGTGCCAATGGGAACCCGGTGCGGCGGAGCCATTGTGAGGATACTCGGGAACCCGGAACGGCGGAACCGAGGTTGGGTGTGTAGCTTGGTTATCCGCGGTTCGGAGCTAATGCAAATGTATGATTTAGACAAATGATTTTGAAAGGATGATTTGTAAATGAAAATGGTGACACGGTCTACGACGAGTCGCGTAGGAGAAACATTGAAATCTTGGACATCAACAATAGTTATGAAAGGAATGTGGGATATTATTGTCATTGACTGTTATTACTGCTTATATACGTATCATGTGGAAATCGACGTTTTATTGGTTCATAAGTCAAGGGTTAAGAGTAGGATCTTTCTATTGAGCCTTCGTAGCTCATGGTGTTGCCTTGTGGTGACCCTGGCATATTATATGGGTGGCGACGCCGGTATAATATGTCAGATTTGATAGACGAACAGGATGAACCATTCACTTTGGAGGCGTTCGGAGCCGAGGAGCTGGCTAGAAGGGAAAAGTAAGAAGAACTGTAGTTAGGAACCCTAGATCCCTCTGTTATTTGAATAAAAGTACTTTTGTAAGGTTTATGATGTAATAACGAGCTGGACTCGCTTCGTTTTTATAGTAAAATGTTTTATTTAACGTACCCAAAAATTTGGGGCGTTACAAAAGCAGAGAGAGCCGAGGGAGTTGAGAGAGAGAACAGAGAGAGAGATGATCGGGAGAGAGCAGAGAGAGAGAAAGACGTTGAGAGAGAGAGAGAGAGAGAGAGAGAGAGAGAGAGAGAGAGAGAGAGAGAGAGAGGGAAATTCGAACGGTGGGGCATATGCTATATGCCTCACCTATAAATATACTCCCCCCTGAACCCCCGAACCGGTTCGTTTAGAACTAAAACTAGACCGGGTTCACAACCTATAGTGTTGCATGGTGTTTCGACTAAAACGCATGGCATAATACCTTGTTTCGATATGCCGCGTGTCTTTACGTAAGCTACGCACGGCGTTATGATTTATTTTGACAGTTCAAATTCTAGACAGATTCCTGACATTTGGGATATGATTGTTTGGATTCGTTGGAGTTTGTTCAAGAACAGAAAGCAGATAGAAGTGAGAAAGGAAAAGGGGACTTTCATTCATAAACCGGGAGAATCCTAATATTTCCATTACATTCATTCAAACAAAAGAAACAAAAAAAAAAAAAGGAGAGAAAGAAAAGCAAAAGCAAAAAGAGAATCCTATTGCCCCTTCTTTTTCTTCTTCTTCCACTTTAGTCACTTCCCTTGTCGGATGCGTCTTTCGCTCCATCCGAACGGTCGTCAGAACCGTTCGAATTCCCCTTCGAGTCTTTTGCGGTCTCCTCTAACTCATGGCCCGGTGTGAACTCAGGATCATTCTTGTCGTCCAGTTGGTCGAAAGAGAAGTCCTGCAAATTCGACACCACTTGTCGAAGAGTACAAATTGTGGAGATGAGCCTCGCAATTTGTGGAGTGAGTTGCTTAATCTTTTTGCGACACAATGCCATTTCAGCCTCCAAGGCAGTAACTAACGTGGCAAGGCTGTTGTCTGTCATTCTTGCGCTCGAAAATCTTTTATAGTACGGAAAGGATATGAAGGAACTAAAGTATTTTGGTGGTGGTGCATGGAATGAGGCACCACCACCCTTATAAATACGTTGAAGCCATCGAAAGGGCACGCCTGTATTAATGGGCACCCTTAAACCAGCCGACTGTTCTCGGAAGTGGAAGAGTTGCATGGGAAATTGGAATGCTGTGCATCGCAGCGCTAAGCCACGTGGCGTGTTGGTTTTGCATGGATAAATTCTTTTTCTTGGAAATTGTTCAATCTGTGGAGAGGTATTCCCAGACAGATACATCTAGTTGCCGAATACGTGATATTTGGGAGCACGTGGTAAGTGTGACAGAGCTTATCGCCAGGTAGTGCGGTGAACGGCGATGTGGACCAGTGACATGAGAAGTCATTAACCCAGGCAGTCTGTTCGGCTGATAAGGACAAAAGACATGTGAATTCATTTATCCAAATATAACAATGAGGACCAGTTGCATGTGACGTCATTAGTCCATGTGGATTATTCGGCAATGAGATAACCAAACTAGGGAAGAAGTTGCCTTAAATCATGAGGCGGCAAGAATGCTCTAGAAGGTTACGGAATAGTGATATTCCGTAAAAGAATGAGATTCCGAGTATATAGGATCAAGACAAGACACCCAACGTGAATAGGATATTCAGGTGATTACGGGAAAGAGTCTCAAAAGAACTAAGTTATTATACCGATAAGGGAACGAGAATCCGAGGGATACTAGGTTTCCTATACGAGATAGGAATCCTTGGGCAATAGGGATGCTTGGGCAGCAAGCATCCGTGAATCGATAAATACAAGGTAAACCTGAGGTAAAAGGTAAGCAATTCTTAGCATTCTTAGCATTCATACCATTCTCCTACTGATAATTAGGGTTTATTGACCAGTACGTGATACTAACTTTGGCATTGGAGGGCCTTTGCCACGAGAGGCAAATGTGCGCTCACCCCTTGTCTGTCTTACAGATTAGGGTTCTGACGACGAATTAGGGTTTCGGTGAAGAGACACGAATAAGCCGTTGCAATCCAAGTTGGTTCGAGGAATCAATTGTTTTCATCCCCCTACAACTGGCGCCGTCTGTGGGAAACGAAAGAATTCCCTAAAAAAACAACCATTGTGGGAGAAGATCCAGTCACACCGTTTGATCCAAAGAACTAGTTGGTTGGAGGAGATAGATCCCCACCAGGTGCTCCGAAAAAGCCCACTGGTGGACATAGAAGGAAAACGACAAGTGGAAATAACTCCAAAGAAAAAGGGGACAGAACTGCCTCGGGTTCCACGAGAAGGAGCAAGTCTCGCCAAGGAGAAGAGTCAATAGCATACTCAAGAAGCATACATAGTAGCGAAGATATCCTCGACAAAAAGATGAAGGAAATCGAAGGATACGCTCGTTTAATCAAAAAATGAGAATATGAGATACGGGAGTTACAGCGGGTACGAGATCACCCAAAAGATTCCAGACTTTCACGAAGGAATTCCGAAGGAGACAGACAGGCTCTACTAATCCATAAAAAGTCTCATTCACGGGAAAGAAGGAGCAGGAGCAAGAGTTCTATTACGAGACGATATGAAGCTTCTCCACGAAAAAGGAGAAGCAAAATTAAAGACTGAACACCAGAAAGGCGAAGGGCTTCTTCACGAAAAAGAAGGAGCAGAGACCGAAGTTCTACCCCTGATGAAGAGGAAACAAGGAAGCATCACGGTGACAGGTACGAGAGGCCTGATGCTGACTGGGCCAAAACTACGGCTCACAAGACGAAGGAAATCGAGGATGGGACAGTGACTGCACGAGAAGCAGCACGGAAGGCCCTGAGTAACATTGCAGCCTCCCCTTTTGCAATGAGGCTACAAGAGGTTAGGTTGCCGAGTAGAGTGAAGCACGGAACGTTCTTGCTTTACGAGACAAACGCGGATCCCGTGGCTCACATATAGCACTATCAGCAGGCCATGTTCATGCACGATGGCGATGATGCCATCTTGTGCAAGATGTTCCCTTCGAGTTTCGGCAAGGTGGCTTTGTCTTGGTTTCATAAACTGGCCCCACGATCCATACGAGGATGGAGGCAGTTGGCTGAAGAGTTCACTGCTCGGTTCTTAACGAGCAGAAAGGCCCCAAAAACGTTTGTAAGTTTTTCTACCATGAAGCAGGTAGACAACGAGCCAATCAGAGATTATGCAAAGAAGTACTGGGAAACTTTTCAACGAGATTGAAAGTTGCAGTAAGGAGTATGCTATTGCAACCTTTAAAACTGGTTTGCCTGTTCGGGGAGAGTTGCGTCGTTCATTGAATAAACATCCGGTAGCGACATTGGCTAAACTGATGAACGGATAGAGCAACACGCCAGAATGATGGATGACATACTCTGGGAGGATGGTAGGTGTAGGGAGGTGTTCCCGAACAGGCACACTTAGCAACCGAGCACGTGATGTATCAGGGGCACGTGATAAGCGAGACAAGGCTTATCGTCGGGCAGTTCGATGAACGGCGATTAGGGCCAGTGACACGTGAAGTCATTGGTCCAGGCAGTCTGTTCGGCTGATAAGGACAAAAGACATGTGGAGTCATCTGTCCAGATATAATGACATGGACTAGTTGCATGTAAGATCATTGGTCCATGAGGACTGTTCGGCAAAGAGGTAGCCGAACAGGGGAAGAAGTTGCCCTAAATCATGACGTGGCAAGAATGCTCCAGAATGGTAATATTCAGTAAAGGAATGAGATTCCGAGTATATAGGATCGAGGCAAGAGACCCAATGTGAGTGGGGTGTTCGGATGATTATGGGAAAGAGTCCCAAAAGGACTGAGAGTCCCATAAAGGTTAAGCTATTATACAGATAAGGGAACGAGAATCCATGAGATACTAGGTTTCCTATACGAGGTAGGAATCCTAGGGCAACAGGGATGCTTGAGGAGCAAACATCCGCGAATCTATAAATATGAGGTAAACCTGGAGGTAAAAGGTACGCATTATTTGGTGATCTCTTATTGTCTTCCTACTGATAATTAGGGTTCATTGCAAGTTCGTGATACTAACTTAGCCATCGGAGGGCCTTTGCCACGAGAGGCAAAGGTGCACTCACCCCTTGACTGTTTTGCAGATTAGGGTTCCGACGAAGAACTAGGGTTCTGGTATAGAGGCACGTGAAGCCGTTGTAGTTTGGTGTTGTCCAAAGCACCAATTGTTTTCATCCCCCTACAATTGGCGCCGTCTGTGGGAAACGAGAGAATTCCCTGAAAAGATAACCATGATGGAGGAAGATCCAACTACGCCGTTCAATCCAAAGAACCAGTTAAGTGGTGGAGGGGATAAGTCTCCACCAGGTGCTCCGAAAAAGCCCACTGGAAGAGAGGATAGAGCAACTACGGGCTCCACGAGAAGGAGCAGATCCCACCGAAGAGAGGCATCGGTGGAACGTTCAAGAAGTGTCCACAATAGCAAGGATATCCTCGATAAAAAGAGGAAGGAGATTGAGGAGTACGCTCGTTTGATTAAAAAATGAGAGTACGAAATACGAGAGCTGCAGCGGGTATGAGATCACCCAGAGGATTTCGGACTCTCACGAAGGAATTCTGGAGAAGATAGGAGGGCTCTGCTAGTCCATAAAGAGCCTCATTCACGAGGAAGAAGGAGTAGGAGCAATAGTCCTATCACGAGACGGTATGAAGCTTCCCCACGAAGGAGGAGAAGCAGAAGTAAAGACCGAATACTAGAAAGGCGAAGGGCTTCTTCACGAAAAAGAAGGAGCAGAGAGCGAAGTTCCACACCCGAGGAAGAAACAAGGAAGCATCACCGTGACAGGTACGAGAGGCCTGATGCTGACTGGGCCAAAACTACGGCTCACAAAACGAAGGAAAGTGAGGAAGGGACAGTGTCTGCATGAGAAGCAGCACGTAAAGCCCTGAGTAATATCGCAGCCTCCCCTTTTGCAAGGAGGCTGCAGGAGGCCAGGTTGCCAAGCAGAGTGAAGCACGGAGCGTTCGTGCTTTACGAGACAAACACGGACCCTGTGGCTCACATACAGCATTACTAGCAGGCCATGTTCATGCACGATGGCGATGATGCCATTCTGTGCAAAATGTTCCCATCAAGTCTAGGCAACGTGGCCTTGTCTTGGTTTCATAAATTGGCACCACGATCCATAAGAGGATGGAGGCAGTTGGCCGAGGAATTCGCCGCTCGATTCTTGACAAGTAGAAAGGCCCTAAAGACGTTTGAGAGTCTTTCCACCATGAAACAGGCGGAGGGTGAGCCGATCAGAGATTACGCAAAGAAGTACTGGGAAACTTTCAACGAGATTGAGAGTTGCAGCGAGGAGTATGCCATAGCAACCTTCAAAACTGGTTTACCTGTTCGTGGAGAACTGCGTCGCTCACTGAATAAACATCCGGTGGCTACGTTGGCAAAACTGATGGAGCGAATAGAGCAGCACGCCAGAATGGAGGATGACATACTCCGCGAGGACGGTAGGATTGCTGCCGAACAGCCCAAGACACCAGCTAAGAAGGTCGATAAGCCTGAGCCCAAGACGTACAAGGAGCGGAAGGAGTACGGGCAGGCTAAGAAAGATCCATACAAGGAAAAGCAAGCCCCTGATCCCAAATCCTTCTTTTCTATCACTACTGTTTGGAAGGAACCAATCTACAGGATTCTTTATCGAATAAAGAATCAGCCGTACTTCAAATGGCCCCCAAGTCTTGGCGGAGATAAAGATGCTAAACGTGCTACGAATCAGCACTGCAGCTACCACAAAGATTGGGGCCACATGACTGAAGATTGCGAGATGTACAAAAAACATTTTGACGATTTGGTCTCTCGGGGCTATCTCAAGGAGTTTATCCAGGAAGATCCCAAGGAAAAAGGGAAAGCCATGGAACTGGATTACGAGCAGAATCCTAAAGGGGTAATCCATATGATACATGGGTTGGCCGCACCTTATACGAGAAACGAGGTTAGACTGTTACAAAGGCAGTTTAAGCACGATCAGCATGTGATGCGATTGGGTAATAAGAGAGGACGAGAGAGTAACGTATGCAATGAAAGCATAGCTTTCACAGATGACGATTTGGGAGAAGTCCAGATACCCCATAATGATGCTTTGGTCATAACCCTACGAGTCGGGGAATATGACATCGAAAGGATCCTAGTGGATTCAGGAAGTTGTACAGAGGTGATGTACTACGACGCATTCAAGAAGCTAGGGTTAGCCCAGACAGATTTGGAGCAGTCCACAACACCCTTGATTGGGTTTGGCGCAGGGGCAGTTTGGCCCTTGGAAAGGTAACACTCCTGTTCGGGCAGGGTCAGTTGTGTTGATGACGGATTTTCTGGTCGTAGACGTTCCTTCTTCCTATAACGCGATTATAGGAAGAACCTGGTTGCACAAAATGAGGGCAGTCTCCTCAACTTACCACCAGATGGTGAAATTCCCAGGATCCAATGGGATCGAAGTAATTAGGGGCAATCAGAAAGTGGCCCAACAATGTCTGATTTCCATCATTAAGAAGGCCCCGAAGGCCCACCATGTTCATACATTGGAAGTACCATATCAACCGACTATCGAGGATGTCGGAAGATGTCCGGCTGATAAGGTAATCGAGGGCTTGGACAAAATTCAGATCAACGAGGCTGATCCTGAAAGATATTTTTTAATTGGGGAATCATTACCAGTAGAGGAAAAGGCTGAGTCAATACAGTTTCTGAAGGAATATGTCGACGTGTTTGCATGGGTACCAGAAGAGATGCCCGGTGTAGATGCTGACATAATCTGCCACCATTTGAATGTTGACCCTCAGCATAAGCCAGTTATTCAAAGAAAACGTAGGGCAGCCGTACAGCACGTGGATGCTGTCGTTGAAAAAGTTAATCGTTTGCTTGAGGCAAAGGCAATACGTGAGGTTTACTACCCTGAATGGCTGTCCAACATCGTGGTCGTAAAAAAGAAGAATGGGAAGTGGCGTGTCTGTGTGGACTTCACAGATCTGAACAAAGCTTGTCCGAAGGACAATTTTCCTCTCCCAAGAATAGACCAGTTGGTTGATGCAACGGCTGGTTATGAGCGAATGAGTTTTCTTGATGCGTAACGAGGATATCATCAAATTTCTATGTTTGGACCCGATCAGGAGAAGACATCTTTTATCAACCCACGAGGTTTGTACTGCTATAGTGTTATGCCATTTGGGCTTAGAAACGCAGGGGCGACATACCAAAGGCTTGCAACTATCATGTTCAGGGAGCTGCTCGGGAAAACTATGGAGGTTTACATAGACGTGTGGGCACACGCCCCAAAAGGGTATTTTTTGTCCGTAAAAATTGGGTGC
The DNA here is from genome assembly GCA_019656275.1 of Rhododendron kiyosumense. Classification (NCBI taxonomy): domain Eukaryota; kingdom Viridiplantae; phylum Streptophyta; class Magnoliopsida; order Ericales; family Ericaceae; genus Rhododendron; species Rhododendron kiyosumense. The sequence continues at coordinate 1,288,091 of BPLS01000713.1, forward strand.
GGCCCTCTTTGGAAAACAGCGCGAAACGCTTCGATTCAGAGTCGCCACTCGGGTTTTAGCGGTGAGGCACCCAAGGAACCGAACTCGAGAACGTTTTTGCTACGTTTGCTTTGATTGAAAAGGTTTGATTTGATTTGAAGAGGCGCAGACCGGTCCGTCGTCACCTTCGATATCTGAGGTTCGGGAGCTAGGTTACGAGAGGGGAAGGGTTTTATGGCACCCCTCTCGCCCAATCCGGAGATCGGTCTCTACTCGGGCATTTTGTAAAACGTTTGCATTTTTCTCTCATTTGATCATTTTTAGCCAGTTAGGGCGGGGAACAGTTAATGGGGGGTTAAAACTGTAACAGCTTGCAGTTTAGATGATAAAATGTTTATGGATGATGATTTGCTTGAATTGAATTAACGTAAAAACATAGATTGAGAACAAGCACTGCAAACAGTCTCACCAGGATGGTGTACGCTGCTTTTCGGGCGCATGAGCAGGTAGCATGCTGGCACGCCGTGGCCTAGCCACTGCACGTCGACATATCCTGCGCATGCCACCTAAGAGCTGGCGTACACTACCCTCTCGTTTGTTCACAGTCTTTGCCCTCAAACCTCTAGGCTCTGGAATGGACCAGCGCACACCCAGGACAAACCACACAATTTATAAGACAGTTTATGTAAATGTACAGACATTACAAATGGCTAAGAGCCATGAAAACAGCAAATAAAACCCCATAAATAGAGTGGGGATGAGCACGAGGCCAGGATTGAATTATGATGTAAGGGCCAGGCACTGGACCCCAACATACATGACGTACGCCATCACCTGAGGCCGTACGCCATTATTGTATGTTGTCCAGTGTTTGGCTTTACGTCATCTGGGCTCTGGAACATAACCAAAAATACCCTAGAGGCCTTATAAAGCAAGAAAGGTACAGGTATTGAAAGCTACATTGAAACAACTCTAAAATACATAAAGTAGTAAACTGGTGGTTAGCATGCTCAAGGTGATGACAGAAGATTTAAGCAATAAACAGACAACACATGATCCCCACGCCAGCAGTGCACGTACAGCCATGGATAGCGTACGGCTTGATAGACCTGGCGTGCGCCATGGTGTGTCCCTTACGATTGATTTATTTTACCAGAAAAGGACCTGGACTAGTATCAGTTACTAGCCAGAACTTTTCTGGTTCCCTCAGGGGTTGAAAACAGAAAGCCACGCAAAGGTGGTATACCTTCGGTGCAAGGGATGGAAAGATGGCTTGAGCTTCGGGGGTTGAAGATGGAGGTTGTATGGTGACTGATCAGTGGTGTGGGGTGTATGGAGCTTCTCTCTCACTCTTTCAATGGGGAGAGCAAGAACAAGAGAGAGAAGAGAGGAAAGAGTTGGCTTCTTGAATGTGGTTAACCTTTGCAAATGAATGCAAATGGGGGTATTTATGGTGGTGAGAGGGACTAAGACCAGGGCTAATCAGCTGGGGTTAGGGGCCTTGGTTAGGTTAGAGGGAACCTCCCATGCATTAAATGCATGGGACTTGTTTGATGGGTTGTGTAGGAGAGAGAGGGGGACGTCCCTGCAGAAAGTAATGATCAGGAGGCTCTGCACTGTACTGGGGTGGTTACAAAGTCTCGAGCACGTGATAGAAAAGCGGTGATTTGACCGGCCTTGACCATGCGTACGCCTCCCATTTGTCGCCGTGCGCCAGGTCAAACTGAGTCAAAGGTCGATGTCCGACACGTGACAATTTGCTGGCGCACGCCAAGTAAAAGCTGGCGTAAGCAAGGTAAGGTTTGGCTGGGGTTTATATGGCTCTGGATTTGAAGGGATTCAAAATGGGTTTGAGGAGAGTTCAGCACTCAAAGCTCAAGTCCTTCCATCGAACTCAGAGCGTTTTCGACCGTTTGTCATCATTGAGGCAACGAAAAAGACCGCAAACGTGCTGATCCAGATAGTCCAGAATAGGGTGTCTACAGGAGCCCCCCTTTGACGGCACTTGGAGCACCGTTTGATCGGGTACAAGTAACGTCAAAGGTTTTCTAGACACCCTCTCGAGGATATCTAAAACAGAACGCACTTGGTTGAAGGAGACATGAATTGTAAAGAACCTGATTGGTTAAACTCAGCCAAGCAGATCACTTGAGAAAGATTGTTGCTCGCGGAGGGCATAATAGGCAGACGGATCGCCGTTGATTTGAAATTGGGCGGACGGATCGCTGTTGATTTGAAATTGGACGGATGAATTGCCGTTGGTTTGACAGTGCGCGGATGGATCGCCGTTGATTTGAAATTGGGCGGACGGATCGCCGTTGATTTGAAAGTGGGCGGATGGATCGCCGTTGATTTGAAATTGGGTGGATGGATCGCCGTTGATTTGAAATTGGGCGGACGGATCGCCGTTGATTTGAAAATGGGCGGATGGATCGCCGTTGATTTGGAATTGGGCGGACGGATCGCCGTTGATTTGAAAATGGACGGATAGATCGTTGTTGATTTGAAAATGGGCGGATGGATCGACGTTGATTTGGAATTGGGCGGATGGATCGCCGTTGATTTGAAAATGGGCGGATGATTGCCGTTGATTTGAAAATGGGTGGATGGATCACCGTTGATTTGGGAATTGGGCGGACGAATCGCCGTTGATTTGAAATTTGCTTGGGGATGGGCCCACCAGAGGTATAAATGTTAATTGGGCCACTTGGGTCTTGATTTTGAGAGACATTTTTTATCCGAGCGAGATGTGGGCCTGCGGCCCAAACGATGATGGCGTACGGTGTGAACACCTTGGCGTACGCCAGGAATCTTTTTCGTCCCAGTCCAGATCCAAGCCCAGACCCGGCCCAATTGGTCCCATGTCGTATAAACTCCTGCAGAACTCGGAAACCGCCATTCTCGACAGTTTTGAACTCCCAAAAGCTTTCAAACTCTCCCAAACTCCTCATCTTCTCACTCAAACCCTCCTTCCCTACCATTATCTGCTTAAATCAGTGCACCCATGGCCGAGCCCAGTGCAAGTGGTGGCAATGGTGGTGGTGGAGAAGAGAATGGACAACCAAGGGTTGAAATCGAGGCTTCGGGGTCATGAATCAACGATCGGCCAGAGGACGCGACCGTTTTAGGTACTGGTGCAGCGGTTTCAGGCAGCATAGGCGGCGGCGATGCCCATGCAGCAAAGACTAGTGACGGCGACGGGCGGCGTGCGCTAGGGACGGCTGGCCGTACGCCAGCTTCTATTGGAACGGAGGGCCCACGGGTGGAACGAATGGACTTCCATAGCAGAGTAGAAGGGCTAGTTGTGACAGGCCTGGGTTCGATTGGAGCTGGCAGTGGCGGTGGTGATGATGGTGGTGGTGATGGTCGGCCGGAGATGCCGAGGAGAGATCCGGCGAGGGGCAAAGATCTCGTGGTTGAGGAGGAGGCTCCCATTGGGGTACCCACAGGGCCAGTAGAGTTTAGGCCAGCGGCGGGGTCCTCGGCGCATGTTCCCATTACGCGCAGGGACTTTGCAGAGTTTGTATCGGAGGAGGTGCTTGATCGGCTGCTGCGCGAGAACCCAGTGGTGGTTGAGGCAGTGATATCAGCCCGGGAGGAGAGACAAAGGCAGATCGCACAGGCTCAGGAGGAGGAGCGCTTGAGAGCCGAGGCCGAGAGGGCCAGAGTTGAGGAGGAGGATTCCGCCTTTTGGCTTTTTAGGGCTTTGGTATAACAGTAGTAAATAATATCTGCATTTTCTGTTTATTGATTCCCTTTTAGTTAATGGATTTTGTGCCAAGGAAATGAACAAACCGTCCCCTAATATCCAACATGCATTGATGATTGTTCTGAATCGTCACGGACACTCGCACATGCGCACAATGGACATAGCTCGAAGAAAAATGGACAGAAAGGTCCTAGGATACAAAATATACCCCAGACACGCGGAGGATACGGGAAAAATAGGCGTTAATAGGCCCAAATCCGTATTTCTCCAAAACGAAAGAAACTGACACTTTTGAAAGACTCCATAGATGTACAATGACCTATACAGACCACCAATATTGACAAAAACACCGCGGTAAGAGGAGAATACCGATAAAAAGCTAAAAAATGTCGCAAAAATGGACATAAGACGTGAAAGATGACTTGATATGGTCCCGGACTGAAACTGACACCCCCGTACAGTCACATAAGTCCTATGTAACATGTACGGTATAACAAAACTTTGCAAAACCCTTTGAAACGAGATTCGACCCCCCGTATCCTTGATTTTAGCTTGAAACGGGCCTTCGGGGGTCCGAAATCTTCGACGGGCGCAGCTTTAAGGATCCGACACTTTGCTGCAGTCCCAAATGATGTTTAAGACTTGTAGGAATCAAGAAATGGCCAAAGCAAGCCCTGGAGCTAAAAACGACCATGCGAAGGCAGTAGCTGCTAGAAACTAGTTTCTGGTTGACCAACCTGGCGTACGCCAGGCGTTTGGCTCCGTACGCCATGAGTGAGAGATCGTGTACACGCCAACTTTAAGTTGGCGTACGCCAAGTTCCCAAGAGTCAAATCCACTTGACTGACCAATTGTCCTTTTTCAGGGGGAGTTTGTTTTTACCCTCACACGTCTTCCACACAGTTTCTGAGGATTCAGGGGGGCAGGGTACTTGGTATTGTGTTCCCTTGGAGGCTAGTAGCTTGCTTGCATTCTCCATGTGAAATAGCAACGGCAAATGAAGGCCTATAAAACTGGGGTGCCCTCTTTGTGGCATTCACAGCCCCAATTGCTCCCTTTTTTCTCGAGTATATGCTCACATTGTCCATGGATAATCCTCTTCCAACACTGCTCAAGCCCTGGCTAGTGTCCTTTTTTAGCGTTGACTGGCTCAACTTCCTATATCACGGTCTTGCTTCATTCTATTTCCTTCGACATGTGCCACTCTGCCCGGCGCTGTTGTGGGCCGCCTGAGATTCTGGGATCCGGACGTCCATGTCTTCCACTTCGGCGATGACGAGATGTGCTCGACTGTTGAGGAATTCCAGGCGTACCTCCACACCTACTCGTCCCCGACGCTCGTCGTTCCTCCTTATCAAGTGAGCATGCTGAAACTGCTGGCCAGCTCGCATAGCATTTCTTGGGGTTTGGCGAACACAATCCTGGAAGGTGGCCAGGTGAACATTCTCCGGCTGATCGAAATGTACAGCCCGGATGTCGACTTGGATAGCCCGGATAGCGATGAAGTTCAAGCATGTCGGCGCTTCGCCCTGGTTTTCTGTCTGCTTGCCGCCTACCTGCTCGTTCCTGCCGACGGGCGGGTCAGCCCTTTGCTTGTGAGCGTAGCTGCTCAGATGGGGGCACGCAGAAATGTGATCCCTTTGGTCCTGGCGGACACGCTCTTGGGTTTGGATTTGGTTAGCACAGGCCAGTCGGCCGTATTCAGCGGGAGCCCGCTCTTGCTTCAGGTAAACTCACTCAGCTCACCTTTTCCTAGTTTTTTGCACATTCTCATTTTACCTCGACACTCGGCTTAGGCTGTTTCCTAACTTCTTACTTGTCTTTTCGCTCAGGCTTTATCTGACTTTTTACTTGTTTTGTCACTCATGCAGTTGTGGTTGTCAAACAAACTGAGTCTGCTGCATCCATCGGCAGCGGGCTGGAATCTGTTCCCGAAACGGATCCATCAGAGGGAGATGAGATATCCTGACTTGGACGTAGAAGGCTGGTACGAGTTCATGCAGGAGATGCAGCCTGATGAAATTGCTTGGAGGTGCCCTTGGCTGGACCTTCCAGACATGGCCATCCATTCTGACGGCTTCGACAGGATGGTTATCACGGGGCTAAACAGCTTCACGTTTTACATTCCTGGGCGAATCCTTCGCCAACTGGGCGCTTCGCAAGAAAACACCCGTATCAGCACCGGGGGTTTCCACCTTCCCAACTTCAATGCTCAGACGCTGGGCGGTTACCAGAGGCGCTGGGGCCTGAGGACTCTCCAGGCAGAGATGCCAGATTTCAACTCTCGGCTAAAGAATTGCTACAAACTGAAACGACCCGTTCTAGGGAATTAGCATAAACTGCCTTAAAGAAAGTTAAGCAACAACTTTAATAAGATTCATTCCATAAACTCTAGATAAAGTAGACTAAATAGATTACATTTGATTGCCAAAGTAAAAAATTTACAAAAGAACTATACAAGATGAGTTGCATCCACATATGAAACGACAACTCTCCAAAAATTGATTTACATCACAAAATGAACTATGCCAAAAGGACACCAAGCCGACCCTCGCCCGCGCTTCTATAGCCTGCCAGACCAGTAGTGGACCAAAAATCTACTTCAGATACCTGAAAAGATTGTGAGTGTTACTACTTCATTCAAGCGGAAAGCACAAAATAGTTTACACGAGCAAATATGGATTGAGTAATGCTTCTAATCATATTTAACAAGAAACAAATTATTTTTCACAAACCATCAAGTAAGCACAATATTTCAAGAAGCCATAGGGTTGCTTCCCTCGCAACCAGGAGTTATGACAGTACCGTGACCCTGTGAACAGGGTACTTCCAACAATTTATACCCTGTTTGTGTACAGCAAACAGACAATTTATACCCTTCTTGTGTACATCAAGAAGAAGACAATTCCAACCAACAATATAGCTATGGCATGCTCTTGAATTAAAATCATGTCTCAAGCAACTTGATCCATATCCACAACCGTCAAAATTTCCCAACATTCATAGGAAAGTATAAGTTTAATTTTAGCAAGCCAACTTCAATGAAATAGCACACTCACCTTAGAGATCCAAAAGACAAAAGCGAAAGGCCTCCTTCTCAACTTTGAGGTGGAGACTCGTCCCCCGATCCTAAAATATGAATGAGACTACACTTAGAATAATTCATGCTCCAACTTTTGATATAATGCAAGTAAAATGATGGATGATGTGTTCAATGAGATTTTATACAAAAATTTCCAAAAATAAGGCTTAGTCCATGACCAACATGAACGCTTTTGACCATATCTATTACATAATCATGAATTCTAAGAATTCCACTTAAACTGTTGAAAAGTTAACTTCTTCCTCTTCGAATCGACAGGTCATTCATAAAAAACGGAGTTCGGGTAACCTTACCACGGCCTCGCGATTATAACTTAACGATTACTAAAACTGGTGCAGAGCCAGATTTTAAGTAAACTTTAACAGCAAATCTGTTATTTCTCGGGCATAACCACAGTGCATGGGTTGCACCGTTGGAAAGCCCTACAAGTCTAGTTTTCAGCAAAAAAAGCGGAATGTGATTTCGAGTCTCGAGCTAGAAGATATGGCTGTTTCCCTAACTTGTGTCTGAGCAGTCAGCAATACGAGTTTCACAGCTGCAGTTCGGTGCATTATTTTTAACATTTTATCCTCTATGAAATAAATTCTGAAAATTTTACCCAATCAACTAGACATGCATATCCATCTCCAGTAAAAATTTCAGAAAATTACAAGGTCGGCAAGTTAGTGAGACAAATTCGTTAAGAACAGGACAGATTCAGTCAAGTTCAAGTTCTAATTAACATACCCATAAGCCACACGAATTTGCTAGGTTAAAAATTCATTCTCCGAAGAACTAATTGGGATTTAAACTACAAGAATATCCAGGTATATGCATGTTTGATCAAACCCAAATCATAAATGAGGCATAGGATGGGAATTACCTTCAATTAGATTTTCCCCACTTTTTTTTTCCCTCTTCTTCCTTCTTCTTCTTCTTCTCCTCTCTCTCTCTCTCTCTCTCTCTCTCCACGTTATACAAAAGAAAAGAACGGTGGAGGGGTGGAAAAATAGTAGAAAGCTTATTAAGGAAGATTTAGGGGAAGATTTATCCCATGAGGTTGGATGCATGGGTTTAATCGGGCCAAAACTCATCTCCACCCTTCATTCCTCCCCCCAAGACCAATCTCTATTATTAACTTAATTAAACCCTCAAGCTTAATCTCTTCTTTTTTTAAAAAAAAAAAAACTTAACTAAACCCTCAAATTTAATCATGTATCGATAAATAATTAATGAATGATATGCGAATAATAACACAACACGTGTAACAAATAGCATGACCTATGCAACATAAAGTTAAATGACATATGCGATGCATGTGCATGCTCCGAACGGGTGTTACACAAACAGTGGCTAAGAGCAGATGTGCACGCAAGAGTAAATATTGGCTGACTCCAAACCATTTTGCTGTACTTAGAATAAGCTGTGAGCCGTTAGGGTTCTCTAGCATTTTGTTCTGTTTTTCATGCTTTACTTCTTTTAAGGCTTTTATGCTCAGCTTGTATATTAGACGTAGTAGTTTTGCAAAATAAAGTTGAAAGATGAAGGGTTTCCCCCTTTTGAATTTTCCAATGCAGTTTCAGCCCGCCTTTTGAACTTCGAACTATCTCGGCCTTGGTACAAAACCCAAAACGTCAGACCGTGGATCAGCTTGATAGGATATGACCGGGTCTCATTGAGAAACTGCCTACGTATCCCTTTGCAGGGAATCAGGTTAGAACGTAGTTCAAGCAAAGGTTCGCTCGTGTATTTTACCTCTCTTTTTACGCTCTAACTTTTGCCTAGAATCGCCTTAACAGGTTTTCGGTCTAGCGAGCTTTTGATTTTGCCTATTTATTTTTGCCTAGACCGCCTCCTTAGGTTTCCGGTCTAGCAGGCTGCTCTAATTTTTGCTTGGAATCGCCCACCCTTGTGGTTTTCGATCCAACGAGCATCTCTCAGGGATAGTAACGCTTGAGTTAATCCAGGTTGATCAAAGTACTGAATTCATTGCCGTCGAGATCGCTGAGCCTAGCAGCACCCCCAGATAGGATGGTCTTGATGATGTACGGCCCAGAGCGCTTCGGCCTGAATTTCCCACGGGGATCGAACACTGGAGCCCGGATCTCCTTTGTAACCATGTCGCCTTCGACTAATCCTCTCGACTTGACTTTCTTGTTGAACACACGGGCAATTCGACGTTGATACTCTTGGACGTGATACAGTGCACGGAGCCTTCTCTCGTCAAACAACATTAGCTCGACAAATCTCCCACTCAGTCATTCAGCTTCCTCGAGACCACTTTCAGCCATGATTCTCAGAGACGGGATTTCATGCTCAATAGGGAGAATTGCCTCCATTCCATAAACCAAAGGGAACGGTGTTGCGCCTGTGGAAGTGCGGATCGAGGTACGGTACCCCCAGAGGGCCAATGGTAACAACTCATGCCAATCCCTTGCAGACTCAGCGGTCTTCTTGATGATCATCTCGACGTTCTTATTTGCAGCTTCGACTGCCCCATTTGTTTATGGACAATAGGTCGTGGAATGATGAATCTTGATCTTGAATTCCTCGAAGAGCTCCAGGACCCTGCCTTTGAAGTGACTCCCATTATCCGAAACGAAAGCCTGGGGCACACCGTACCGGTAGACGATGTTCTTTCGAATGAACTGTGCAACTTGAACCGTCGTCAGGGTCTTGTAAGATTCGGCCTCGACCCACTTGGTAAAGTAATCGATGGCTACCAATAAAAACTTGTGGCCATTTGAAACGGAGGGTCTGATCATCCCGATAACGTTGATTCCCCATACCGAGAAAGGCCAGGGCAAGGTCATGCCATACAGTTCAGATGGAGGGACATGCTGCAAGTTCGCATGAATCTGACACTTGTAGCAGCGCCGCACATAGTCAATGCACTGCGACTCCATTGTAGACCAATAATAACCCTGCCTGAGGATTTTCCTTGCGAGCATGACGCCGCTCATGTGAGGACCACAGACTCCTTCGTAAATCTCCTCCATTATCCTTGTCGCTTCGGCGCCATTCACACACAGCTTGTGCATCCCGCAGTGAGACCTTCAATACAACTTTCCCCCATAGATGATGTACTGAGCGGCCAACTGTTGCAAAGCGATTCGATCCTTCCTAGTAGCCCCAGCGGGAAACTCTCCGCGCTCCACGAAAATCCAGATATCATGGTACCAGGGTAGGCCATCATCGACATCATCGATGGCGTTGACGTATTCATAAGCGGGCAGATCCCTCTGTTCGATCACAATCGATCGCATCTTGACCCCTATCGGAAGTTCGATCATTGAAGCCAAGGTCGCCAAAGCATCGGCGAACTGATTCCTCAAGCGGGGAACATGGGGGAAGGCCACCTTATTGAAACGAGGAATCAGTTCCTCCAAGTCTTGGTGATAAGGCTTCAGCTTTTCCTCACAAACCCTCCAATCTTCGTTAGCTTAGGAAACTACCAAGTTTGAATCTTTGATAACCTCAAGTTTCTCGACTCCTAGTGCAATTGCTGCTTCCATCCCAATGATGCAGGCCTCATACTCAGCTTGATTGTTAGTAACATCGAAATTCAGTTTGAAAGCGAGTGGAATATGAGCACCAACGGGTGTAATCAGCAACACCCCGATTCCGAATCCTTTCTGGTTGGCAGCCCTATTGAAATAAAGCATCCATACCTCTTCGACCACAGTTAGCACATCCTCGTTCGGGAAAGTGAAATCCACATCTTCCGGCCCTTCCACTGGGTGATCAGCCAAGAATTCTGCCACAACACGGCCCTTCACTGACTTCCTTGTAACATGCTGGAGATCGAACTCAGCTAGCAGAAGCAACCAACGTGCTAGCTTATGGGTGAGCGCTGGCTTTCGAACAGATACTTGATAAGATCCATCCGAGAAATCAACTTCACCGAATAGGCTAGCATGTAGTGTCTAAGCCTTTCGGTGACCCAAACTAGTGCCCAGCATGTCTTTTCCAGAGAGGTGTATCGTTCCTCGCTTCCCGACATCTTTCTGCTCAGATAGTAGATGGCTCTTTCGGCTCTGTTTTCCCCTTACTGCGCTAGTAAGCAACCCATAGCTGTCAGAGTCACAAACAAGTACAGAATTAATGGTCGACCCGGAGTTGGCGGCATCAGCACTGGAGGATTCTGTAGGTATGTTTTAATAGACTCGAAAGCAGCCTGGCACTTCTCTGTCCACTCGAACGGGACATCCTTCTTGAGTAATCGGAACAGCGGCTCACAAGTTAGAGTCAGCTTAGCGATGAACCTACTGATATACTGCACCTTTCTCAGAAAACTCCGAACTCCCCTTTTAGTCTGCGAAGGCTCCATTTCGAGAATCGCCTTGATCTTGGACGGATCCACCTCAATTCCCCTTCTGGTAATCAGAAACCCCAGTATCTTGCCTGCTGTGACCCCAAATGTACACTTCTGCGGGTTGAGGCGCACATTATACTTGCGAAGCCTCTCGAGAAACTGCCTGAGTGAGGGAATATAGTCATCTTCCTCCTTGGCCTTCACAATCATGTCGTCGACGTACACCTCGACTGTCTTGTGGATGAAATCATGAAGCAGGGTCATTTGCGCCCTTTGGAAAGTGCAGCCAGCGTTCTTTAAGCCAAACGACATCTTATCATAGCAGTAAGTCCCCCATTCAGTGATGAACGTTGTTTTCTCTTGGTCCTCTGGAGCCATGAAGATCTGATTGTATCCTGCGAACCCATCGACAAACGAGAGCAAAGCATGCCCCGCAGTGTTGTCCACAAGCACATCAATGTCAGGCAAGGGAAAACTGTCTTTGGGGCTTGCTTTGTTCAAGTCCCTAAAGTCGACACAGACCCGAATCTTTCCGTCTTTCTTAGGCACGGGCATGATGTTAGCGACCCATTGGGGATATTCAGCTACCCTCAGAAACCCTGCGTCGATCTGCTTGGTGACCTCTTCCTTACTCTTTTGAACCCAGTCCGGCCTCATTCTGCGAAGCTTCTGTTTGACAGGAACAGCCCCTGGCACTAAAGGAATTCGGTGCTAGACTATTTCGGGGTCGATGCCGGGCATGTTTGCGTGAGACCAGGCGAAAACCTTGGCGTAGTCCTTGAGAGCTTCGATTGTGGCTGCGTGGTTTGCCGGGGACAAAGTGGAACCAATTTGCATCATACGGGGGTCATCCTCATCTTTCAGATTTATTGAAATTACTTCGTCTTTTAGAGGCTGAGCATGCCTTTCGTCTTCCCTTTCGATGAGGGAACGCAACTCGGCCGGGATGTTCCCGTCAAAGTCGATTCCTTCATCATCGGGGTCGACACAGTTTATATAGAAGTCAGCAAAGTAGTCGGAAGCAGGATCATGCATTTCATAAAACCCAAAGGGGTTGCCAAGTACAGTCGACTCAAACTCAAAGTAAAAGCTATGACGTGGAGGGCCGAGAGGCACAAACTCCGACTCTGAGCTAGACTTAGACTCAATAGACTATGTGTCAGATTCAGATACATCATCAATGCATGTTAGACGGGGAGTAAAAATGCAGTTATTTAGACTACCCTTTGCTTCGACGATGAGAGAGGTTGGATCATTGAGAACATTCGGAGTGTTAGGCCCAAGCATTAGCACTTCAGCCTCGTCTTCCCTGCCAACCAAACCCACTTGGGAGAACAGCACCTCTAAACCCCCTTGATCGAAAGCTCCCAACCAGTCAGCCTTTTCCTTGATTGCGATCAACTGCCTCTTGAATTCCTTTGCTGCCAGCTCCTCTTTTGCTATTTCCTCCTCGTCATCAGACCTTGTCGGCAGCGAAGATCTCAAAGCCCGGTAGCCAGGTCCCGGTCACTTGATCCCAAAATGGTTCAGCCTGCCCCAGATAAGCAACGCCTCCTCCTTCGCGGACGAAATAGCTGTCGGGGTTACCATAAAGGGTTCGAGGTTTTCCCGTGTCTTTCCCTCGTTTGGCCCTTTTGGTAGAGGGAGAGTATCCCAGGCCAAAGCGGCCTTCGGTAAAGGGAAAGACAGGGAACTCAGCGATCCCTTGTTGGTTGATCCCGAGCCCTAAGCCAGGCATGAATGACATCTTCCTCATGATTTCGAGAGCAGTAGAGCTGATGATGAAGTTGTCATCCATGGCAATGGCTAGGACTGAGCCGGAGGTATCAAAAGCAAATCACCCAAAGTCTGAGTCTTCTTCCCCGTGCACGATTCCTAGAACAGGTGTCCCATCATCCTTGAGCGGGCGGATCCCATAGTCGCCGTAGATGGTTAAAGTTCCTGTAGGAAGCCCCAGCATGACCTTTTGGTGGAGAGTCGATGGTACGGCCATGATGTCCGCTATATGCAGCCAAGGTCTTCCCAACAGCAAGTTGAAAGTGGCGGGGATGTCAACCACATGGAATTCCACATCCATTTCAAAGCCCTCGGCATTAAGTTTAAGCATTAGAGTCCCTTCCATTACACGGTGCGTGTTGTCATAAGCTTTGACCGCTAGATTGGAAGGCGTGAAGTCAGCCTTAGTGAGCCCCAGACGGTAAGCAACTCTCATCGGACAGACGTTTAATTGCAGACCCATTGTCAATCAGCACGGTCGGCACCCAATGTCCTTTGCACTTGATGGTGATGTGTAACGGGCAATTATGAGCAGTCCCGTCGACGGGTAGGTCCTTTTCAGTGAAAGTGACGGAATGCTTAGAAAGCAAAGGTAAGACTAGGGCAACCATGGCCTCGGGGGTGATGTCAGTTGGCATGGTAAGACGGGCTAGCGCTGTAGACAGCCTTTGTCGATGCTCCTTTGATGATGATATCAGACCCCAGACAGAGACGGCAACAGGGATCCTTTCAAGCTGTTTCAGAATAGGATCCTCTTCAGGCACCCCGCTAGGAATGGCCGGAGCGTTCTTTTGAGCAGAGGGAACGATGGGCCTTTGATCACTGCTGGGATTGGATGAGCTCCCACCCGAAAGATTGGGCGGTTGGAAGACTCGACCGCACCTAGTAACATTAGCAACCTCCCACCAAGGCGATGTGTCCACAAAGTCCCAGAAATCGGCAGGCACTTCTCTAGCTTGCCCTTCCCCTTGTCGATTGATGCAACCTGATCCGGAGTTGTAACCCATTCCAAATCACTCATGACCAGTCCTTCCCAAAAAGCCGGATCTTGAGCAGTAGCTTCTTCGAAAGGTGCTCCCAGGTTGGTGACGAATGGTACATCCCAGAAGCCTCCCTCCACCAAAGCATTGTTGACGGTCCAGATCTCGTCTCCAACCTGCATGTCGGTCACTTTGTCATCCTCCCAAAAGTCAGCCGGGAGGGGGTTCGTGTTTAGGTCGACGATCTCATCCACATCCCACAGATCATCAGGTGGTGTGTTGAGAACCATGATCAAACAGTCATCACTTGGAGCTACTAAGGGACGCGGCTATTCCAAAGGGACGATGTTGACGGTTGGATCTACCCCAAGGTCGTACTCGTGCACATCATCCGAGAGTGCATCAATCAGAGGCAAAAAGGCTCCCAGCCGGCGGGGCTCATTAGAAGTACCTTCCCTTTTGACATAGAATTCTAAGTACTGCTCATCTATGCCGTCGTTGGTGTTGACTTCCCCCATGCTGAGGTCCTGGAGCTCGACTGGTTGTACAACATCGGGTTCTGCACCCCACACGTATTCCTTGTCCCCTTCTTCGGGGATGACCGGCTCTGGTTGGTAGAAGAGCATAAATAGCGACAGGCCACCTAGCAGGTCAGCTCGTGCTGCAATCCATTCCTCCTCCCATTGGTCTAACTGCTCTTGATCGACAACTGGGTTCTGAGGGAAACCCAAATGATACTGCTCATCCCAGTCGTGAGCAAGCTCTTCCCATTCTCTCGCCTTGTCTTTTAGATTCCACCCGACGGCTAGCATATTGACACTGACGTCCTCTGGAAAAGCTACAACAGGTTTGGGGTAGAAGGTTGGGGTTATATGGTTAGTGGGGTTGAATATGGTGGAGTTAGGCTGGACTATAGTGGAGGCAAGGTTGATCTGGTTGATTTGAGGGTGGCCATTGTGTTGCGGCATGGAGTTGGTAATCACATTAGGCTTAGGAGGGGTTAGAATGGTTCCGCTGTCCACCAAGTCTTGTATCGCATGATGGAGGCGATAACAAGAGTCGGTGTAATGACCGGGCATCTGGTGTTAGGCGCAGAAAGCGTTCGGGTTATGGCTAGGGGATGGATTTTGGGGCAGTGGAGTCAGATCCAGCGGTTTGAGGTGACCAGATTTGGTCAACCTTTTTAGCACTTGAGACAGTGGAGCTTCAAACTTGGTGAAG
Organism: Rhododendron kiyosumense; assembly: GCA_019656275.1. Lineage (NCBI taxonomy): Eukaryota > Viridiplantae > Streptophyta > Magnoliopsida > Ericales > Ericaceae > Rhododendron > Rhododendron kiyosumense. The sequence continues at coordinate 1,303,153 of BPLS01000713.1, forward strand.
TTCCGGGGTTGGTTGCGGTTTCGGGGTTTTAGAGGGGCTTGGACCTGGTTGACATCAGCAATGTGGTTGGAATCTTGAGTAGTGCTGCTGCCGGCAGATGTGACATTGGCGTAGCTGTTATTGCCGAACAAAGCGGTGCTGCTCTCCGTGTAAGCACGAGTTTTGGCCTTGGATCCCGAGGAGGAGGAAGGAGGGTCACTACGCGGCAGAACCCCAGTTTGGAGAGCTCCTTCAATAGCAAGGCCGGATTCAAAGAAGGTGTCGAAATCAACCCCTTGAACTAGTACCAGATTCTTAGAAAAATCAGGCTGCAGATTGCGGGAGATGATACGGATTTGGTCCTTCTCACTCGGCCGATCGGTCATGACAGCAGCCTTGGCCCTCCAACGTTTGATAAAGTCTACGAAAGACTCTTTTGCATTCATTTTGGTTGACTCCAACTCTCGAGTGGTCATTTTGAGCTGGGCGTTGTAGCTATACTGGGCGAAAAAGGCCACGCCGATATCTTCCCACGTCTTGCGCTTGGAGATGTCAAGAGACAAGAACCACTGAAAAGCCGGTTCGGCCAAAGTCTGAGGGAACAACTGGGCCACTGCCTCCTCTTCGACCCCATGCAGCTTCATCGTATCGTGATAAGCTAGCAGATGCGTTTTCGGGTCGCCCGTCCCATCGAACTTTGTAAAGTCCGGCATTTTGAACCTTTCAGGGAGCCTTGCATTTGGAAAGGGGCAGAGACGGTCCATGTCCAACCCTCCGGCGTTGATCCTTTCGGACTTGGCAACTGCCTCCTCTAGTTTAGCCATCTTGGCGATCAGGGCAGCCATTTCGGGATTCACAACGGGCTGCTCGGCCGGAATGTCCTCCCCGGCTGGGTTCTCGCGCTCTTGCCTTTCACCTTCTATCCTGGCGATTGGGAGCCTTTCGTTGATAAGAGCCTGCAGATTGACCATGGCAGTATCGGCCTGGTCAGCCCTTTGCTGCTTGATAGCTAAGTTGTGCTGGAGATCGGCTAGAATTGTAGTAAGATTCGATGGCGAAACATCTGCCATGTCTAGGATTTCTGTCTTGACCGGTTTTGGAGTTACAGGTGGAGATGGAGAGGACGGAGGAGATTCGTGCGGAGTAGTTGGTGGTGAGTCCTCCCTTGACAGAGTACAAAGCTGTGCATCCGTTGTGACGGACAGAAAAACAATCCCCCAAACAATCCTTCACACAGACCCGATGGACGTTCCCAAGCAGGTTTGGTTCTTGATTTCGAAGCTCCCCATGGTTTAGCTAAACAGCAAAATAGATGAGCTCAATGACAGCCTGCAACAGTTTATTTTGAAAGAATTGAAAGAAATGAGCATGTCAACGTCGTCGGTGTCCTCCTAGACTCTAACACTAGAGGGAGTCCAACTCACGCTATTCGGACGCTGCCATAGAATCCTCGGATTTCTTTTCGACGGTGTATCCTTATTTTGAGTTGATGGACATTAAGAGATGTCAAGACAATCTAAGCCTTTTGACTGCTCCTTTCTCGAAGTTTCAACCTTGGAGGTCGGAACAACTCGGTGCAGATGGCGTGATACCATAACCGAAGTGGCATAAGCAGCACTGTGCTGGAGCCTTGATGGTGTAAGTGATTAGCACTTTAACCTGGATGGTGTGGGTATCACGACATCCTCTTCGTTGTTCCAGATTTTCTGTTTTGAAACTTCGATTGTGTTTAGACAAGAGACTTAAACAGTCCTGATTTCCCAAAGTTTCGCTGACCCAAGGATTTTTGGAAAACTGATAACGTGCAACATCGGGATGCACGACTCTTCATCGGTCCATGGTAGGGTCCTAACAGCCACGAGGCGGACTCAGAACCAACCTAAAAGCCGCCCTAGCATGCTCCTACGCAAAATGGGATGTATGTATGTACATGCATGCGATAAGGAAAGCAGTAACATGTAGACAGTTTATGGGGGTTAGATGCAAGTAATCCTACCCTGCAGGTTCCTGTCTTAGGTTGAAAGGTTCTAGTGCTTTGTACGCATGTAAAGGCCGGTTTTGGCTTGAAGGGGTTCCTCTGACTAGAGCCGCAGTATACCTCCCACTGCAATGCGTGTAGCAAAGCAATGGTCGAACGGTATTACGACTCATCATCGTTCAAGGTTGTTGGGCGTTCGAGGACCTCGGGCTCCAATAAACTGTGCCGGTTACCCAAAACACCTCACCGGGGCTAGCCAACATCGATGCAAATGGAGGATGCCAAAGAACGATTTGAATGAGAGAAAACGCAGGATTTTGGAAATGCCTTTTGAAGCTTGGCTCACTTTCACTAATCAATACTTGGCAAAAACTACATAAGCGAATAATAGTAAAAGCCCCAGTTCAAAATGGTCGGATGTTGAGATCTTGTTACGTTACCACTCCGTTCTTCAGCAGCGCGAAGCGTACTGTTTTGATAAGCTTTTGAAAATTGTTCTTTCATGTATTAATTGCCAAATACTAACCAATGTGAATTTCCCCAGCGGAGTCGCCATTGTGGGCACACGCCCCAAAAGGGTATTTTTTGTCCGTAAAAATTGGGTGTGGCCCTCTTTGAAAAACAGCGCGAAACGCTTCGATTCACAGTCGCCACTCGGGTTTTAGCGGTGAGGCACCCAAGGAACTGAACTCGAGAACGTTTTTGCTACGTTTGCTTTGATTGAAAAGGTTTGATTTGATTTGAAGAGGCGCAGACCGGTCCGTCGTCACCTTCGATATCTGAGGTTCGGGAGCCAGGTTTCGAGAGGGGAAAGGTTTTATGGCACCCCTCTCGCCCAATCCGGAGATCGGTCTCTACTCGGGCATTTTGTAAAACGTTTGCATTTTTCTCTCATTTGATCATTTTTAGCCAATTAGGGCGGGGAACAGTTAATGGGGGGTTAAAACTGTAACAGCTTGCAGTTTAGATGACAAAATGTTTATGGATGATGATTTGCTTGAATTGAATTAACGTAAAAACATAGATTGAGAATAAGCACTGCAAACAGTCTCACCAGGATGGTGCACGCTGCTTTTCGGGCGCATGAGCAGGTAGCATGCTGGCACGCCGTGGCCTAGCCACTGCACGCCGACATACCCTGCGCACGCCACCTAAGAGCTGGCGTACACTACCCTCTCGTTTGTTCACAGTCTTTGCCCTCAAACCTCTGGGCTCTGGAATGGACCAGCGCACACCCAGGACAAACCACGCAGTTTATAAGATAGTTTATGTAAATGTACAGACATTACAAATGGCTAAGAGCCATGAAAACAGCAAATAAAACCCCATAAATAGAGTGGGGAGGAGCACGAGGCCAGGATTGAATTATGATGTAAGGGCCAAGCATTGGACCCCAACATACATGACGTACGCCACCACCTAGAGGCCGTACGCCACTATTGTATGTTGTCCAGTGTTTGGCTTTACGTCATCTGGGCTCTGGAACATAACCAAAAATACCCCAGAGGCCTTATAAAGCAAGAAAGGTACAGGTATTGAAAGCTACATTGAAACAACTCTAAAATATAGAAAGTAGTAAACTGGTTGTTAGCATGCTCAAGGTGGTGACAGAAGATTTAAGCAATAAACAGACAACACATGATCCCCACGCCAGCAGTGCGCGTACAGCCATGGATGGTGTACGGCTTGATGGACCTGGCGTGCGCCATGGTGTGTCCCTTACGATTGATTTATTTTACCAGAAAAGGACCTGGACTAGTATCAGTTACTAGCCAGAACTTTTCTGGTTCCCTCAGGGGTTGAAAACAGAAAGCCACGCAAAGGTGGTATACCTTCAGTGCAAGGGATGGAAAGATGGCTTGAGCTTCGGGGGTTGAAGATGGAGGTTGTATGGTGACTGATCAGTGGTGTGGGGTGTATGGAGCTTCTCTATCTCTCACTCTTTCAATGGGGAGAGCAAGAATAAGAGAGAGAAGAGAGGAAAGAGTTGGCTTCTTGAATGTGGTTAACCTTTGCAAATGAATGCATAGGGGGGTATTTATGGTGGTGAGAGGGACTAAGACCAGGGCTAATCAGCTGGGGTTAGGGGCCTTGGTTAGGTTAGAGGGAACCTCCCATGCATTAAATGCATGGGACTTGCTTGATGGGTTGTGTGGGAGAGAGAGGGGGACGTCCCTACAGAAAGTAATGATCAGGAGGCTCTGCACTGTACTGGGGTGGTTACAAAGTCTCGAGCATGTGACAGAAAAGCGGTGATTTGACCGGCCTTGACCATGCATACGCCACCCATTTGTCGCCGTGCGCTAGGTCAAACTGAGTCAACGGTCGATGTACGACACGTGGCAATTTGCTGGCGCACGCCAAGTAAAAGCTGGCGTAAGCAAGGTAAGGTTTGGCTGGGGTTTATATGGGTCTGGATTTGAAGGGATTCGAAATGGGGTTAAGGAGAGTTCAGCACTCAAAGCTCAAGTCCTTCCATCGACCTCGGAGCATTTTCGACCGTTTGTCATCATTGGGGCAACGAAAAAGACCGCAAACGTGCTGATCCAGATAGTCCAGAATAGGGTGTCTACAAGATGACATGGTGGTGAAAAGCCGAGATAAGCGAGGACATATTATGGATTTGAGAGAAGTCTTTGAAATCTTGAGGAAGTACAAGCTGAAACTCAACGCCTCGAAATGTGCGTTTGGGGTTGGTTCTGGGATGTTCCTAGGGCATCTGGTCACCATGAGGGGAATTGAGGCTAACCCAGATCAGATTGCAGCCCTACAGAAGCTGCAAAGTCCTAAAACTACAAAGGAGGTCTAGAGACTAACTGGGATGGCTGCAGCACTTAATAGATTTATCAACAGATCAAGTGATAAATGTAGGCCCTTTTTTCAGTTATTGAAAAACAGGGAAGGATTTGAATGGGGAGCAGAATGTGAGCAAGCTTTCCAGGACCTGAAGAAGTATCTGGCCGAGCCTCCTCTTCTGTCAACCACACAGCCAGGTGAGTCCTTGATTTTGTACTTAGCTGTTTCTGAGCATGCTGTGAGTGCAGTCCTGTTAAGGGATTTGGGAATCGAGCAAATCCCAATATATTATGTTAGCAAGACATTGCTAGACGCGGAGACGAGATATCTGCCCCAAGAGAAACTTGTCCTGGCACTTAGGACAGCGACGAGAAAACTGCCACACTACTTCCAAAGCCACAGGGTTGTGGTCTATACTGAATTTCCACTGAAGTCGCTGCTACGAAAGGCAGATTTTTTAGAAAGAATCTCAACGTGGTCCGTCGAGTTGAGTCAATATAATATTGATTATCAACCACGAACAGCAATCAAAGGCCAAGTGTTGGCTAATTTTGTGGCGGAGTTCTCTCCCACGGTAGCTCCCCTGCCTCCTACGAAAAAGGAACAGGAGAATAAGACATTATCCACGAGGGATAAGGTCTCAGCCGAATAGGACGATACGGAGTGGAAATTATTCGTAGATGGATCAGCTTGTAATACTGGTTCAAGAATATGTGTTGTTCTTTTTCCTCCTGGGGGAGTTATGATAGAATTGTCTGTTCGGCTTGGTTTCAGTGCATCGAATAATGTGGCGGAATACGAGGCACTCTTAGCTGGATTGAGAAGTGCGAAGACTCTGAAGGCAAAACGAGTAAGGGTGCATGGTGACTCACAGCTTGTAGTGAATCAGCTGTCCGGGGAATACCAAGGCCGGAATGAGAAGATGGCGGCATATGTGGAAGCCGCCAAAGATCTACTTGATACCTTCGAGAGGGTCCACATTGAACAGATAAGTTCTGGACAGAACGCTCATGCCGATTCCCTGGCATGGCTGGCTGCAGCGGTCCCAACCGAACTCAAGCGAAGAGTGGTAGTTGATTATCTGACAGAGCCGAGCATTGGAAGAAGCGTGGAGTTAGTTTTGGAGCTGAACCAAGGTCCAAGTTGGATGGACCCAATCGTGGAGTTTTTACAAGATGAAATACTCCCCATCGATAAAAAGGAAGCTCATAAGGTCAAAACCGAGTCTGCAAGGTTTTGGCTGTCCCCAAAAGGGAAGCTTTACAGGAAATCCTTCACAGGCCCATATTTGCTGTGCGTGCACCCGGAGATGGTGCAAAAATTTCTTCATGAAATACATGAAGAAACATGTGGGAGTCATGTTGGTGGCAGATCCATCGCCCACCGAGCAATTACCCAAGGCTACTGGTGGCCACATATGCAAGAAGATGCAAAGATGTATGTTAAAATTTGTGAGAAGTGTCATAAATTCTCACCAATGATTCGAACACCAGCCGGCGATCTGGTGCCTTTGACAAGTCCTTGGCCGTTTGCTCAATGGGGAATGGACATCGTGGGTCCACTGCACAAAGCAACTGGGAATCAAAAATTCCTTTTAGTTGCGACAGATTATTTTACCAAATGGATTGAGGCAGAACCATTGGCCAAAATCACCAAACCTATGATAGAGAGGTTCATATGGAAGAGTATTATTACTCGATTTGGGATTCCCTATTCTTTAATCACAGATAATGGGTCCCAATTTCAAAAGAAGTTCAAGGCGTTTTGTGCCCAGTATGGAATTCGGAACTACTATTCAACTCCAGCATACCCTCAGAGTAACGGGCAGGCAGAAGCATCTAACAAAACTTTTCTTGACGGGATCAAGAAGAGGTTAGACAAGACCAAGGGGAAATGGCCCGATGAATTGCCCCTTGTTTTATGGGCATATAGGACAACACCTAGGAGGTCTACGGAAGAGACCCCCTATTCATTGGCATACGGTACAGAAGCAGTCATACCTTTGGAAGTGGGTCATCCAACCAACAGGACTGTGTTGGTTGAAAGTGGGGGCAATGACAGAGCCCTTGAAATTCAGCTTGATCTCGCCGAGGAGAGGAGAGAAAGGGCCCTAGTCCATTTGGCCTCTTATCAGGAACAACTAATGAAGAGCTATAATAAGAATGTTCACCCTCGAGAGTTTGGTGTTGGGGACCTTGTACTGCGAAAGGTGCTCGGCAACACCAAGGTAGCTAACGAAGGCAAGCTAGGGGCCAACTGGGAAGGCCCGTATCGGGTAACAGAGATTGTGGGCATAGGGGCCTACAGATTGGTTGATCTGGACGGCAACCCAATCCCGAGGCCATGGAATGTTCATAATCTGAGAAAATTCTTTGTTTAGAAGAATTTAGTTTTACTTTAGATTGCACTACGTGATTGTGTGGGAATTATGAATGAAATTCCCTTGTTTTTCTTATTACGGATTACTCTGTTTTAGTTGCAAGGGGTACACGAATAACGCCCCCTTGAGTTCAGTCTATGAATAAAGACATCCTTTTCCTCACAGTATATTCAGCTTTTTGAAGATATTGGTTTTTTAATATGAAATATGGAATACTGATTTTCTTTTCCTTATTCATATTGGGGGGCATGGGATTGGCACGAACGCCATATACGAATACATCCATGCTTGGTAGCTTAATAACTGCGCACGAACAAACGCTAAAGTATGAGAAACTTGTAACCAAATGTACCCCAAGTATGAAGACACTTGGGATGCATACAAAAAACATGCAGTTGTTCGGATACAATCATTTGAGTAAGTGATTGTTTTAAAAAGTATGAGATACTATAAGTCCGAGAAACTTACAGTTAAATTTTGATTTAAATTCGAGGAATTTTGATCAAAATCTGGTATGAGATACCTCGGGTACGAAATACTTATGAAATACCTAAAGTACGAATATACTTAGTAAAAACTGAGGCTTGCATATGCAAACATGCAAGAAATCAAATACGAAATACTTGATTACTGGATACTTTGATCCGTTAACTTATCCAAGCATGAGAAGCATAAAGCAAAGTACGAGATACTAAACTTAGACATGCATTCAAATACAAGCATCTGTATCAGCATCCACGGTATGAAATACCCACAAAAAACTTAGTAAAAACATTGACAAACACGAAAGGGTTTGTTGCCGAACAGATCAAAAGGATCTCAAACTTCTGTGTTATCACCAAAACAAAAACAAAAAAGAAGAGAGATTTAAGTCAGGTGCCTCGCAGGGCCAAAATAACTACGGTCACAAAGGACCTGCTTGTTGTTCGGAAGAAACGACCAAACTTACCAGCCACTTCAATCTAAGTTTTGGATTTCAGGGGACACATCTGCCGTAACCTCCACAGCGGCATTGCTTCCCTCCCCAACGGTAGGTTCATTAACATCTTCCTGGGCTGATGTCAGTTCAGTCCCTGGCCCCTGTGGTTCCACTTGAGTTTCTTCATCAACATCAGCAAACTCGTCGATCTGCTGGTCTACATCATCAGCAAGGGCAGCTGGTCTACATCATCAGCAAGGGCATCATCCTGCTCCTGAGTTGCTGCTGCCCGGCTACTAGGGAGATCATTCTCGATCCACAAGGGAGAGTCGTTTGCAATGCCGACCTTGGCCAAGCAGGCCTCCAAGCTTGCAGCCCAAATCTGATCTTGGATGGCCGGCATCTGTTCCACATAGCTGGCAGTTGTGGCATTAAAGCCCTTCTCGTATCCGGCCTCATATCCAGCGTCAAAGGCTGCCTTTTTGGTATGATCGATCTCAGCCAAAGCTTGCTTGAGGTTGTCCTTAGCAGTCTCGAGGTTGCCCTCGGCCTTAGCATAGTCCGCTTTGGCATTGTCTCTGTAGACACCCTATTCTGGACTATCTAGATCAGCACGTTTGCGGTCTCTTTGTTACCCTAATGATGACAAAAGGTTGAAAACACTCCGAGGTCGATGGAAGGTTTTGAGCTTTGAGTGTTGGACTCTCCTCTTTCAAACCCATTTCAAATCCCTTCAAACCCTTCAAATCTAGAGCCAAATAATCCTCAGCAAAACCGTACCTTGCTTACGCCAGCTCCTGCTTGGCGTGCGCCAGGTAATTGCCACGTGTCGGACATCGACCGTTGATTGAGTTTGACCTGGCGCACGACGGGATGTAGGTGGCGTACGCATGGTCAAGGCCGGTCAAATCACTGCTTTTCTATCACGTGCTCGAGACTTTGTAACTGCCAGAGTACATTGCAGAGCCCCCTGATCATTGCATTCTGCAGGGCCGTCCCCCTTTCTCTCCTACACACCCCATCAAGCTAGTCTTATGCATTTAATGCATGGGAGGCTCCCTCTAACCTAACCAAGGCCCCTAACCCTAGTTGATCAGCCCTGATCTCAGCCTCTCTCCTCTATAAATGCAACCCCTTGCATTCATTTACAAGGGTTAACCACATTAAAGGAACCAAGTTCATTTTCTCTCTTCTCTCTTGTTCTTGCTCTCCCATTGTAAGAATGAGAGATAGAGGAGCTTCATACCCCCCTCCCACTGATCAGCCACCACACAGCCTCCATCTTCAACCCCCAAAGCTCAAACCATCCTTCCATCTCTTGCACCAAAGGTATACCCCCTTTGTGTTGCTTTTTGTTTTTAGTTCCTGAGGGGAACCAGAAGGGTTCTGGCTAGTAACTGATACTAGTCCAGGCCCCTCTCTGGTAAAATAAATCAGTCGCAGGGGGTAATCCATGGCGCACGCCAACTATATCAAGCCGTACGCCACCTTTGGCTGTATGAGCACAGTTGGCGTGGGGATCATGAAGCGTCCATCATTACTCATTTCCTTTCCTGTCATCACTTTCTAGCATGGTAATAACCAGCTTATTACTTTCTGTATTTTAGAATTGTTCAAACGTAGCTTTCAATACTTGTACCTTTTTGCTTTTAAGGCCCCTGGGGTATTTCTGGTCATGTTCCAGAGCCCAGATGAGGTAAAGCCAAACACTGGTTTAACATGGAAACCTGGCGTACGGCCTCCATGGGGTGGCGTACGGCATGCTTGTCACAGATCAGCGCCTGGCCCTTACATCACAGATCAATCCTGGCCTCTTGTTCCTCCCCACTCTGTTTATGGGGTTTGCCTTGCTGTTTTTATGGCTCTTAGCCATTTATTATGTCTGTACATGTACCTAATCCATCTTATCAATTGCGTGGTTTATCCTGGGTATGCACTGGTCCATTCTAGAGCCCAGAGGGTTGAGAGTAAGAACTGTAAGAATTGATAGGGTAGTGTACGCCAGCTTATCAGTGGCGAGCGCAGGGTCTGGTGGCGTGTAGTGGCTTGGCCATTGCGTGCCAGCATGTTACCTGCTCACGCGCCCGGCGAGCAGCGTACATCATCCCGTCGAAACTGTTCACAGTGCTTGTTCTCGATCTATGTTCTTATGTTTAATTCAATTCAAGCAAACCATCATCCATAAACATTTTTGTCATATAAACTGCAAGCTGTTACAGTATTAATCCCTATTAACTGTTCCCCCGCCCTAACTGGCTAAAAATGATCAAATGAGAGAAAAATGCAAATGTTTTATAAAATGCCCGAGTAGAGACCGATCTCCGAATTGGGCGAGAGGGGTGCCATAAAACCCTTCCCCTCTCGTAACCTGGCTCCCGAACCTCAGATATCGAAGGTGACGACGGACCAGTCTACGCCTTTTTCAAATCAAATCAAACCCTTTTTCAAATCAAAGCAAAACGTAGCAAGCGTTCTCGAGTTCGGTTCCTTGGGTGCCTCACCGCTAAAACCCGAGTGGCGACTCTGAATCGAAGCGTTTCGCCGTGCTATTTTCTAAGAGGGCCGCCCCTGAACAAATTAATCTTTGCGAACCAAAATCGGGCGATTTCTTGGGGCGTGTGCCCACAGTGGCGACTCTGCTGGGGAACAATTGCATTAATCCATATTTGGCGATTAATACATAAAGGAACAATTTTCAAAAGCTTGTCAAAACAGTATGCTTCGTGCTGCTGAAGAACGGAATGGTAACGTAACAGGATCTCAGCATTCGACTAATCCGAACTGGGGCTTTTACTATTGTTCACTTATGTAGTTTTCTCCAAGTATTGATTAATGAAAGTGAGCCAAGCTTCAAAAGGCATTTTTCAAAATCTTGCATTTCTCTCTCATTTAATCATTCTTCGGCGTTCTCCATTTGAATCGATGTTGGATAAGCCCCGTTGAGGCGTTTTGGGTAACCGGCACAGTTTACTGGAGCCCGGGGTCCTCGAATGCCCAACAACCTTGGACAATGATGAGTCGTAATACCGTTCGACCATCGTTTTGCTGCACGCATTGCAATGGGAGGTATACCACGGCTTTAGTCAGAGGAACCCCTTTAAGCCAAAACCGGCCTCTACATGCGTACAAAGCACTAGAACCTTTCAACCTAAGACAGGAACCTGCAGGGTAGGATTACTTGCATCTAACCCCCATAAACTGTCTACATGTTACTGCTTTCCTTATCGCATTCCTGTACATACATACATCTCGCTTTGCGTAGGAGCATGCTAGGGCGGCTTTTAGGTCTGTCTCGAGTTCGTCTCGTGACTGTTAGGACCCTACCATGGCCCGATGAAGAGTCGTGCATCCCGATGTTGCACGTTGTCAATTTTCAAAATCCTTGGACCAGCGAGACTTTGAGATATCAAGATTTTCTAAGTCCTTGTCTAAACCAGATCAAAGTTTCAAACAGAAAACTAGGAACAACGGAGAGAATGCCATGATATTTACACCATCCAGGTTAAAGTGCTAATCACTTACACCATCAAGGCTGCTTACGCCACTTCGGTTATGGTATCACGTCATCTACACCGAGTTGTTCCGACCTCCAAAGTTGAAACTTTGAGAATGGAGCAGTCAAAGGCTTAGACTATTTTGACATCTCTTAGTGCTAGTCGACTCAAAACAAGGATACACCGTCGAAAAGAAATCTGAGGATTCTAGCAGCATCTGAACGTCATGAGACAAACTCGTTTCTAGAGTCTAGGAGGACACCGACGATGATGACATGCGCATTGATTCTTTCAAATTCTTTCAAAAGCTTGTTGCAGGAACACCACTGAGTTCTCATTTACTTTGCTGTCCAAAGCTCTCGGCCATCACCCTCACCGATCATCAATCCAAAATGACAGCACAAACAGATATAGCTGAACTGAAGAGGGCTGTAGAGGAACTAAGTTACAAAATGGACAAACAAATGATCATGGTCCAGGGGCTGGTTGATCTCTTCACCACCATAGCCCCGCAATCGGATATGGAGCCAATCAAGGAATCCTCTCAAGTCTGCCATACTCCTGCGGTCGGAAAGTGCTCAAAGGATATGTTCAAAGACCTGGCTGAGTTTCATGAAGCCAGGACTCACCCGAAGGAGAATGCTGGATCATTGTTCAAAGCCAATGCCGAAAGGGAGGATATGCGAAATAAAGAAATCAATCCTAAAGGCAAAAGAGTGCATAGTGTGGAAGGTGCAGTGCTGTGCAACTGCAAGGCAAGCAAGGATTCCACTCTGAATCCTCAATCCAATCGCCGAAACTCACCAAGGACCTTTTCCCGCTTCTCCACACCTTTGTCCTCGGTTTATGAGGACCTCTTCAAAGCTGGCTTCCTCAAGCCCCTCCTTCCAACTCCTTCACCTCGAACATTCCCAGCATCCTACTGCCCAAATGCCTATTGTGCTTTTCATCAAATGTCTGGCCATCTCACCGATGCCTGCTTCCGCCTTCGACATGCCATTCAAGATCTCATCGATAATGGCACCATTCTAGCTCCATTCCCATCAAAGCCCAAAGTCATTTCCAAGCTCATGCCTCAACACGATTCCAACCCACATGTTAGCCAGATATCCATCAGCTCCACTCAAATCAACCTAAGCTCCACCATATTCAATCCTAACCTCCACATCATCCCGAAAAATCAATCCAAGCCAATCTTGTCTCTCCCGCCCGAACCTGAGGTTAACCTGATGGCCATACGTGAAATCGAGATCCTTACTGCCGACACCTGTGTTGACAGTGATGAGCCTGCAAAGGAGGTATTCAAGAGGAGGCTTAATCAATCAAAGGAGAAGATGGACTTTGGGGCTGTTATTCAAGGAGTTCTCTTAAGTGGGGCTGGCCGAAGAAGCTGAAAAGGCCGAAGTGCTGTTGTTTGGGCCTGCTGTGCTCTAGCTCCCGCCTCTCTAAAAGGAAATCAAGGATAACTATAAAAGTTGCATTTTCAAATCGCGTCTATTTTGCATTGACACTTTTGAGTCTAAGTCTGACACAGTGTCTGTCAAGTCGTCTAAGTCTAGCTCTGAGTCGGAGTTCGTGCCTCTTGGCCCTCCATGTCGTAGCTTCTATCCTCAATTCGAGTCGTTTTGCTGTACTTGGCAACCCCGAGGGTTTTATGATATGCATTATCCTGCTTCTAAATACTTTGCTGGCTTTTTGATAAACTGTGTCGACCCTGACGACGAAGGGATAGATTTCGATGGGAATCTCCCCAAGGAAATGTGTTCCCTCGCCAAAAGGGAAGATGAAAGGCATGCTCAGCCTCTAAAAGAAGAAGTAATTTCTAATAAACTTGAAAAATGAGGTAAACCCCCAGATCTTCAAATTGTTTTGGCGCTGTCCCCAGAGAGCATTGTGGCCGTTCAAAAAATTCAACAACATCTTGGCATGGTCTCACAAAGACATGCCTGGTGTCGATCATGAGATAAAGAAGTATTGGATCCCTTGCCACTAGATGCCAAGCCAGAAAGCAGAAGCTCAGAAGGCTCCAGGCCATATACCATGTTCAAAACAGTAACAACAGTGTTCCATCAAGCGCACATTAAAAAGGTGTAAAAGTGGCCTGGAGCGAGGCATTTCCAAACAAAGCAGTCAGGCCCCTTTCACTATCAAAGTCATTTCATCTGGGGCTGCAGTTAAAAAAAAATCATCGACTTCGGCAGGGACAAATTCAATACCATGGTCTACATGGATCAATTCAAATGTTACTTTTCCCTGAGAGATGCTCGTTGGATCGAAAACCACAAGCGTGGGCGATTCCAAGCAAAAGTTAGAATAGCCTGCTAGACTGAAAACCTAAGGAGGCGGTCTAGGTAAAAGTGATTAGGCAAAAAAGTCAAAAGCTCGCTAGACCGAAGACCCAAGTGGGCGGTACTAGGCAAAAGTTAGAGCGTAAAAGGAGAGGTGAAATACACGAGTGAACCTTGGTCTGAACTACGTTTTGACCTGATTCTCCAAAAGGGGATACGTAGGCAGTCTCTCTCTTCGAGACTCGGTCATAATCTATCAACTGGATCTCAAGTTTTGGCTTTGGCGCACTACGTTGGCCGCCTGAACTATGTTTTGACAAATCTATCCCTGGGGTTCGGTCGTAATCTATCAATTGGATCCAAGGCTTTGGTACGTCGCCGAGTCAAGAAGAAGACAAGCTTCATTTGTGTAAAAGAGGGGAAAACTTTTCGTCTTTCAATTTTATTTCAAACTACTTCTTCAATTTCAAAACTGAGCAAAAGCCTTAAAGTATTCGAAGCATCAAAAACAGAATGAAATGCTAGAGGTCCCAATGGGCTCACAGTTTATTTTAAGTTAGCGAAGTCTAGTGTGAGCAACCGTAGCAGACTTGTAGTCATGTGCAAATTTGAGGTTCACGCTCACTTGTCCAAAGTGATGCGCGTTGGTTTCAAACCCGCGTGCGCTTATTCGATTCTTGGAGCAAGCAACAGTAGGCAGCCATTGTGCCTACCAAATATTTTGGACTCCTGCGGGAGTACCTCAAGTTCAAATCAAGGTCTCGGTGCCTCGAAAGTTGTTCTATCATTCAAAGCACCTCGAATATCATTCAATGGGCTTTTGCCAAGTTTTGTCATGCCGTGCAAGTCATACGGATCTTATGTGACTGCACGGGGGTGTCGGTTTTAGTCCGGGCCTATACGAGTCATTCCATTTGTGTCTTTTTGTCCATTTTTGCGGTATTTTTCGAATGTTTCAGTCTGTTTCCCATTCTGGGGCTGTCTTTTCAATTTTGTTTGTTTGTACAGGTCATCGTACATCTATTCGACCTTACGCAAGTGTCAGTTTCACCCGTCGAGGAATATTTGAGGTTTGGCACATTATTGCCCAAAATCTCATTATTTTCCATGTGTCTAAAAGTCTATGTCTTATCCTGGGGCTCTTTCTCCCTTTTCATTCGAGCTAGACAAGTTTATACATATATGTGTGTGTGTGTCGGCTTAGTTCACTTGTCAATGCAAATTAGATATTAGTGATGGGTTTATACGCTTTTCCTCAAAGGAGAGTCAATAAACTGAAAAATGCAATTTTTACATTGCTACCCTTGCTTCTATCTCCTATCCAAGCAAATGGAATCTCGTGAACAGCAAGAGCATGTCAGCCTAAGGCCGAGCAAATAATATCTATGGGGCACATCCGCCCAAGCATCAAGGAACAGGCACGCAGGTCCAATACCGCTGCTAAATGTCAACTGGGAACACACTGGCCCGCTCAATGCCCTTCTATTTTGGCAAGCAATCTCAAAACTCAAAAGCAGAAGGCAGTAAAGTAATAAGACTCAGTGGTAGTCCTCAAGTGTTGTCGTCCTCTTAGGGGCCGCCCTTAGCTTGTTTCTGTATTGTCAATGTGTGCATTCAATTTAGTACATATCATTGCATATTGTATATCAACTGTGGAAAACAGGAAAGGCCCATCAAGTGCTAAGGCATGCTTATCCAACATCGAAAGCAGCAAGTAGTCAAGATTTTGGGATTTCGTGCCTGGGATCAAATCACTACTAGAACTAGAGTCGAAACCACTACTCTGCGATAGTGCAATTATAAGGGGGGGTGCCACATGCCGTTCTTCTGGACCATTTCTCCATGGCAAATGTCAAGCACACAACCTCACTGTCCCACTCCACTAGCACCTAAGCACACTTAGGGAATCAGAATACAATTCAAAGCAGCAATGACTCGTGCTACTCAAATACAAGTTCACCGACGGCACATCCATCCTAAAGAATGATCCTCCTTCTAATCAATTCACTCAACAACGGTCAGCCATATCGTCTTTCAAATCAATTCAATCAACGACGGTTAGCCATATCGTCCTTCAAATCAATTCAATCAACGACGGTCAGCCATATCGTCTTTCTAATCAATTCAATCAACGACGGTCAGCCATATCGTCCTTCTAATCAATTCAGTCAACGACGGTCAGCCATATCGTCCTTCAAATCAATTCAATCAACGACGGTTAGCCATATCGTCCTTCAAATCAATTCAGTCAACGACGGTCAGCCATATCGTCCTTCAAATCAATTCAATCAACGACGGTCAGCCATATCGTCCTTCCAATTAATTCAATCAACGACGGTCAGCCATATCGTCCTTCTAATCAATTTAGTCAACGACGGTCAGCCATATCGTCTTTCAAATCAATTCAATCAACGACGGTCAGCCATATTGTCCTTCTAATCAATTCAGTCAACGACGGTCAGCCATATCGTCTTTCAAATCAATTCAATCAACGACGGTCAGCCATATCGTCTTTCAAATCAATTCAATCAACGACGGTCAGCCATATCGTCCTTCTAATCAATTCAATCAACGACGGTCAGCCATATCGTCGTTCAAATTAATTCAATCAACGACGGTCAGCCATATCGTCCTTCTAATCAATTCAATCAACGACGGTCAGCCATATCGTCCGTCAAATCAATTCAATCAACGACGGTCAGCCATATCGTCTTTCAAATCAATTCAATCAACGACGGTCAGCCATATC
>BPLS01000713.1:1328417-1352859 GCA_019656275.1 Rhododendron kiyosumense
CACACACATTCACATAATACCCTTGATATGGTCATTATGTGGTTTCCAAAGTACTTTCCAACCGGGAAAAACACAACAACCTTGTTAAACACACCCTAGGTGCCATGTTTCTATTTTCTTGGTTTTCGTGTCACGTTTGCATGTGAGACTCCGCGTGTGAGACTTTTTATAAACAACATACATCATTCCAACTCCATAAGGGTAAAATAACAACATCTAAGCTACGTAGCATGCTTGAATACCAAAAACAACATAGTCATGCATTTTTACTTTTCAAACCACATTTAACGTCACTTTAAAGTAAGATCACAACTTCTTTACAAAATCAAGTAAGCTTTTGAAAACTAGTTAAGAATACTACTAATTAGATAGAAATGACTACAAAATAGTTAGGATTAACTACCGTTCTCCTTGGCGGTGGCTTTGGTCGTCGGGTGAAATCCGGCAGCGTAACGGCCCTCCGATTGCTTCGAAAGGAAAAGTTTTGGAAAACTTTCCCTAGAAACAACTAACTAACTACTACTACTCTACTTTTTAGAGCCGTCGGGTGGTTTTGGAAGTGGCTCGGGGGTTTCACTCAAGAACTCACAAAAACAAAGAGAAACTTTTGAACTAAGAACAAGAACTTGAAATTTCTATAGAGAAGGAGGAGCAATTGCTTTGAGGTGTGAATTTCAAAGGAAGAGTGAGCTTCTATTTATAGGCCAAGGGCTCCCCCTCTCTCATCAAGGCCGGCCCCTCTCTCTCTCTTCTTCCCCAATTTTTTTAATTCCAACAAATCCAACTTTGAAGCACAAATCAAGGAAGAAATCCTAGGCTTGCATGGCTAGGTTAGTACTAGATTGGATTCTTGGATCAAATGGAAGGATGAGATGAGATTGGTACATGATCCAAGGGTTAAGGAAATTCCAACTTTAATGGAAAATCCAAGGAAAAATCAATGGAAAATCAATGGAAATCCTAGGTTGTAAGGCTATGGTGTACCTTGGAGAGATCTTGCATCCAATTGGAGGGTTGAGATGATAATTGTACAAGATCCAAGGGTTGAGAAGCTTGCTAGGTGAATATATGAAGTACAAAGGAAGTAGGATTTGAATTGGAAGAAAATAAATTGCAAGGATTTGAAGTACACATCACAAATCACCAAGACTACATCAAATCTTCCAACTTCTCTCCTTTCTCTCTCTCCTCTCTCCCTTCTCTCTCTCTCTCGGGTTCTCTCTCTCTCTCTCTCTCCTCTTGCAAGGTATATACACATATATGTATACATATGTGTCATACAATTGTAAGAAAATCCAATAAACAAAGGTTTCAAGGGTACTTTGCAATCCAATGAGAATAAAGGCTAGGATTCACCTTCCAACTACTAATTAATTCTAGGGTACCATAGGCATTAGAATAATCATCCTAGGTACAATACATATATACACACATATATATATATATAAAAGTAGGAAAAATCCCATTAAAGAATAATTAAAGGGTACTTTGGTCACTATTTACTTTTGATTAAAGTAATAGTACTTTTCCCCAAATTAAGGAAAGTAATTAATTAAATGATCTAATGGCACTTAGGAAGATTAACCCCTTTATCCAATGGACAAATCTTCCCCTAACATCTATTATCCAATGGATAATAGTTATTAGGCCAAAGAAAATAATAAAGTAATTAAAAAGTACAATAAAGTAAGTTTACTTTTTAATATAAACAATTGGGATTCTATTACCCAATGGATAATAATCCTCCTAACCATTATTGTCCAATGGTCCAAGAAATAATCCAAATTGATTAAAAGAAAAAGAATATCAAAATATAAAGTCTAGGGTCCAAAAGGTTCAAAAGTTCCAACGAGGGGCATTTTGCCAAGACTAGGGAACTTTTCGGTTTAGTTACTCTAACCGGATAGTTAGATGCTAACTAGGCTTGCTAAGTAGGACTAAAGCGAAAGAATTGAAACTTGAGGGACCAAAGTGCAATTATGGCAAAATTCGAGAATTGACGTAATTCAAGCGATTAAAATAAATAACTTGAATAATAAAAATAACTTTTTATTCCATAAAATTTAGAGTTATTACAATGATACATGGGTTGGTCACACCTTATACGAGAAATGAGGTTAGGCTATTACAAAGGCAAGTCAAGCACGATCAGCACGTGATGCGATTGGCAAATAAGAGAGGACGAAAGAACGATGTATGCAAAGAAAGTATAGCATTCACAGATGATGATTTGGGAGAAGTCCAAATACCCCACAACGATGCTTTGGTCATAACCCTACGAGTTGGGGAATATGACATCGAGAGGATTCTAGTGGACTCAGGGAGTTGTGCAAAGCTACTGTACTACGATGCGTCAATGTTGTTAATCCCGTACCGTACCGGCCGGTACGTACCGGATTTGCGTAAAACCGGTAACTTATACCTCAAATACCGTCCCGGCTCTAATCTCGGATATTACCGGCGAGTACCGGCGATTCCGGCCGATCTCGGACGAGATGGAAGTACCAGAGATTCCGGCCAGTATCATTTTGCACGGACTGTGCGCTTTACAATTGCATCTCGATTCCAGATTGCAAGCAGCCGAGCAGAGAGAGAGACTACGCAGTAGAGAGATTATAGCTTTTGGACGGGGAAAGAGAGAGTTGTTCGAGAGCATGCCTGTTCCCGATGGAGTGATGTCTTCCGGCGAGCCTATGTAAAGATCAACTCCTGCTGCTACCAGTCTCGTCTTTGTGGAGTTCCCGGATTATAAGGAAGAAAGATGGCTTGGATTTACAGATAGGGGCTTTTCAAGTGCTTATAGAGTAGCCATGTGTAAAGAAAAGCTGTGTTGATTCTTCTTCCTAGTCTCATTCCTACGAGAAGAGGGAGGGGGACTAAAGTACCCTGGAAATCTATTGTGAATGACAAAAGTACCCTTTGTTTGAGATGTATTTTCATGTGGTTAGAGGAATTTGTTGTCTTAATATATGTATGTTATGATAAAAATAGCATGTATGGAGAATTTTTTTGAGTCATAATTATATATAATTATTATATATATTGTAGTTCTGGTAAATTCGAAACGGTACCCGGTACCTGACCGATACCGGTACGTACCATACCAGTAAAAAAACCGGTACCCTGTCTGAAATGGTATTCAGAACTTTGCGATGCGTTTAAGAAACTGGGACTGGCCCAAACGGATTTAGAGCAATCTACAACACCCCTAATTGGGTTTGGTGCAGGAGCAGTCTGGCCTCTTGGAAAAGTAACATTGCCTGTTCGGGCTGGATCAGTTGTGTTGAGAACTGACTTTTTAGTTGTAGATGTTTCTTCTTCTTATAACGGATTATAGGAAGGACATGACTGCACAAAATGAGAGCCGTTTCTTCAACTTATCACCAAATGGTGAAATTCCCAGGATCCAATGGGGTCGAAGTGATTAGAGGCAATCAGAAAGTGGCTCAACAATGTCTGATTTCCATTATTAAAAGAGCCCCCAAGGCCCATCACGTTCATACGTTAGAAGTACCAAATCAACCAATTATTGAGGATGTCGGAAGATGTCCGGCTGACAAGGTGGTCAAAGGCCTGGAGAAAATTCAGATCAACGAGACTGATCCTGAAAGATATTTTTTAATCGGAGAATCACTACCAGTAGAGGAAAAGGCTGAATCGATACAATTTCTGAAAGAATATGTCGATGTATTTGCATGGGTACCCGAAGAGATGCCCGGGGTAGATGCAGGCATAATCTGTCACCATTTAAATGTTGACTCTCAGCATAAGCCGGTCATTCAGAAAAAATGCAGAGCAGCTGTACAGCATGTGGATGCTGTTATTGAGGAAGTCGATCGTTTGCTGGAGGCGAAAGCAATACGTGAGGTTTACTACCCAAAATGGTTATCCAACACCGTGGTTGTAAAGAATAAGAACGGGATATGGCGTGTCTATATGGACTTCACAGACCTAAACAAAGCGTGTCCAAAGGATAGTTTTCCTCTACCGAGGATAGACCAGTTGGTTGATGAAACTGCTGGTTATGAACGAATGAGTTTTCTAGATGCATATTAAGGATATCATTAGATTACTATGTTTGGACCTGATCAAGAGAAGATTTCTTTTATCACTTCACGAGGGTTGTACTGCTATAGCGTTATGCCATTTGGGCTGAGAAACGCTGGGGCAACGTACCAAAGACTTGCAACCATCATGTTCAAAAAGCTGCTTGGAAAAACTATGGAGGTTTACATAGACGATATGGTAGTAAAGAGTCAAGATAAACGGGGGCACATAACGGATTTGAAAGAAGTTTTCGAAATCTTGAGGAAGTATAAGCTGAAGCTCAACGCCTCGAAGTGTGCGTTTGGAGTTGGTTCTGGGAAGTTCCTAGGCTATTTGGTGACCATGAGGGGAATTGAGGCCAACCCTGATCAAATTGCAGTCTTGCAAAGGCTACAAAGTCCCAAAAACACAAAGGAAGTCCAGAGGTTAACTGGGATAGCTGCAGCACTTAATAGGTTTATCAGTAGATCAAGCGATAAGTGTAGATCCTTTTTTCAGTTATTGAAAAGAGGGAGGGATTCGAATGGGGAGCAAAGTGCGAGCAAGCCTTCCAGGACCTGAAGAAGTATTTGGCCGAGCCTCCACTATTGTCAACTCCGCAGCCAGGTGAGTCTCTAGTCTTGTACTTAGCTGTTTCTGAGCATGCTGTTAGTGCGATCCTGTTAAGGGATTTGGGTACCGAGCAAACCCCCATTTATTATGTTAGCAAGACACTATTGGATGCAGAGACGAGATATCTGCCCCTAGAGAAATTTGTCCTGGCACATAGGACTGCCACAAGGAAATTGCCACAGTACTTCCAAAGCCACAAAGTTGTGGTTTATACTGAGTTCCCACTGAAATCATTGCTACGAAAGGCAGATTTCTCGGAAAGAATCTCGACATGGTTCGTTGAGTTGAGCCAATATGATATCGATTATCAGCCGAGTACAGCAATCAAAGGCCAAGTGTTGGCTGATTTTGTGGCAGAGTTTTCTCCTACAGTAGCTCCCCTGCCTCCTACGAGAAAGGAACAGGAGACTAAGACATTATTAACAAAGGACAAAGTCTCAGCCGAACAGGACCCTACGGAATGGAAATTATTCGTTGACGGATCAACTTGTAATACTGGTTCAGGAATTGGGGTTGTCCTTTTTCCTCCTAGAGGAGTAATGATTGAATTATCTGTTCAGCTCGGTTTCAGTGTTTCAAATAATGTCGCGGAGTATGAGGCACTTTTAGCTAGATTGAGGAGTGCAAGGACTTTAAAAGCAGAACGAGTCACGGTGTATTGTGATCCACAGCTCATGGTAAATCAACTGTCCGGGGAATACCAAGCCCGAAATGAGAAGATGGCCGCATACGTGGAGGCAGCCAAAGATTTACTTGATACCTTCGAAAGGGTTCATATTGAATAGACAAGTTCTGGACAGAATGCTCATGCCGATTCTCTGGCTTGGTTAGCCGCAGCTGTTCCAACTGAACTCAAGCGGAGGGTAGCAGTTGAGTACCTGACAGAGCCGAGCATTGGGAGGAGTGTTGAGCTGGTCTTGGACGTGAACCAATGACCAAGTTGGATGGACCCAATCGTGAAATTTTTACGAGATGAAACACTCCCCAATGATAAAAAGGAAGCTCACAAGATTAAAACCAAATCTGCAAGATTTTGGCTTTCCCCAGAAGGGAAACTTTACAGAAAGTCCTTTACAGGCCCGTATTTACTCTGTGTGCACCCTGAGATGATGCAAAAGTTTCTGCACGAGATTCATGAAGGGACTTGTGGAAGTCATGCTGGAGGTAGATCCATCGCCTACCGAGCAATTACTCAAGGCTATTGGTGGCCATATATGCAAGAAGATGCCAAGGTGTATGTGAAAATTTGTGAGAAGTGTCAGAAATTCTCACCAATGATTCGAATGCCAGCAGAAGACTTGGTGCCATTAACGAGTCCTTAGTCGTTTGCTCAATGGGGAATGGACATTATGGGTCCACTACACAAAGCAACTGGGAATCAAAAATTCCTGCTAGTTGCAACAGACTATTTTACTAAGTGGATTGAGGCAGAACCACTGACCAAAATCACTGAACTTATGATAGAAAGGTTCATGTAGAAGAGTATCATTACTCGATTTGGGGTTCCCTATTCTTTGATTACAGCTAATGGGTCCCAATTTCAGAAGAAATTCAAGGCTTTTTGTGCCCAATATGGAATACGGAATTATTACTCAACCCTAACCTACCCTCAGAGTAACGGGTAGGCAAAAGCATCCAACAAGACCATTCTTGACGGGATCAAGAAGAGGTTGGACAAGGCTAAGGGGAAGTGGCTTGATGAATTACCACTTGTTCTATGGGCACATAGGACAATACCTAGGAGGTCTACGGGAGAGATCCCCTATTCGTTGGCATATGGCACAGAGGCAGTCATACATCTAGAAGTGGGCCTTCTTACCAACATGACTATATTGGCGAAAGTGAGGGCAATGACAGAGTCCTCGAAATTGAGCTTGATCTCGCCGAGGAAAGGAGGGAAAAGGCCCTGGTGCATCTGGCTTCTTACTAGGAACAGCTAATGAAAAGCAATAACAAGCATGTTCACCCTCGAGAATTTGGTGTTGGGGACCTTGTACTACGAAAGGTGCTCGGCAACACCAAGATAGCTAACAAAGGCAAGCTGGAGGCCAACTGGGAAGGCCCGTATCGAGTAACCGAGATTGTGGGCATAGGGGCCTATAGATTGGCTGATCTAGACGGTAATCCAATTCCGAGGCCTTGGAATGTCCATAATCTGAGAAAATTCTTTGTTTATAAGAATTGAGTTTTGTTTTAGATTGCACTACGTGATTGTGTGGGAGTTACAAATAAAATTCCCGTGTTTTAGTTTTTGATTTTATTCTGTTTTAGTTACTAGGGGTGCAAATAACACCCCTTTGAGTTCAAGTTTATGAATAAAGTCATTTCTTTCCAAGTATATCAAGCTTTCTGAAATGTTCGTTTTTGAAATATGAAGTATGGAATTTGGTATTATTTTCCTTTTTTCATATTGGGGAGCAGAAAATAGGCATGAATGCCACGTACGAATATGCATGGTAAAAAGAATACTTAGCTGTTAAATTCGAGATATTTAGATCTGTAGCATATGTTAGTTACAGTATTTAAGCATGAGAAGCTTAAAAGCTTTTAAGTACGAGAAACTCTAAGCTGTTAAATACGAGATATTTAGATCTGTAGCATATATTAGTTACAGTATTTAAGCATGAGAAGCTTAAAAGCTTTTAAGTACGAGACACTTAAAATTGTTTAAAGGTTTTAAGTACGAGAAACTTACAGTTTGTTAAGTACGAGAAACTCTAAGCTGTTAAATACGAGATATTTAGATCTGTGGCATATGTTAGCTACAGTATTTAAGCATGAGAAGCTCAAAACAAGTACGAGATACTAAATTGCAAGGCAATTATGCTAAATAAAGACTTAGATGTGCATTTGAATACCTACATCTGTATCAGAAAGAGAGGTAAAAGATGCCCATAAAATTGTTCAAAACTTAGTAAAAACTTAACACGACCACAAAAGGGTTCATGACCGAACAGATCAAATATTATGGAGGTAGCCAAATACCTGTGTCATCAAAAGAAAAAATAAGAGTTGTACTAATACTTCGCAGGGCTGCAAAATCTACGGTCACACAGGACCTGCAAATTGTTCGGAGGAGTTAATCTCACTTACCAGCTAGCTCAGTCCAGGTTTTGGATCTCTGAGGAAACGTCATCTGCAACCTCTGTAGCAGCAGCACTCCCCTCCACAACGATGGTTTCGTTGATAGCCTCCTGGACTGATATCTGCTCATCACAGCATCCTGAGATTCCATCTGAATCTCTTCATTAGCATCAGCAAAATCATCTATTTGTTGATCAACATCGTCAACCGGAAGTCCATCTTGCTCTTGGGAAGCAGCAGCTTGACGGCTTGGCAAGTCATTCTCCACCCAGAAGACTGAATCTTCAGCGACGCCAGTCTTTGTCAAACAGGCCTCCCAACTGGCAGCCCAAATCTGGTCTTGAATTGCTAGCATCTGGCCAACATAATCAGCAGTGGCAGTATCAAAGCCTTTTGAATACCCATCTTTAAAGGCAGCCTTCTTCGTTTGGTCTATCTCAACAAGTGCTTGGTTGAGACTGTCTTCGGTAGTATGAAGCTTACCCTTCGCTTCATCACACTCCAACTTAGCCCTATCTCTCTCTTTTTCCAATCGAGAAATTGTTTGAAGCAGCCTTGTGTTGTCGTTTAAAAGTCTGATTCTTTCGATTTCAGCTTCCTGAAACTTCTGCCCCAATGTGACCATTTTTTGGATAAACTAAAGAAGAACAAAAAATAATTTGAAGTCAGAATTTTAGCGTACCATGAGAAAGGTAAAGATTAAGGTTAATGTTATGAGATAAGATACCTTGATACCACTGACGAGTCCAGTGGACACAAGTCGATCAGCAGGGGACGAAGGCTCTTTTTGCATATCTTTAGGTAGCAGTAAGCCCTGTGCTAGGGCCAGTGCGGTCTCCGAGGAGCTAGCACTATCCCCAATGTTTACTTGACGGTCTCCCCTTATGAGTTGAGGGGCCCAACATCGTGTATCACCTGGGTGCTCGGTGGTGGAGTTTCCAGAGTTGATTGAATGACCTGTGTGTCGGTATGACCGGCTTCTTGGCTCCGGGACGTTTGTCCCGATGAGCACCGACGGGTTCAAGAGAACTGTCACGTTCCCGAGGAGAAGAGGATGATCGTGTTGAACCCCCCGGGTACGACGGGGCGGCGGGGGGGCAATACCAGTTGATGCCACCCTACTGGCAGCGCCCCGTCCCCGTGTGGAGACGGTGAAAAGGGTGCTAAGATTTAGGGGTTGGCGAGTCATTGTACCTGACAGAGGAGGCGAAGGAGAGTACCCAGATGACGAAGACTGGCTGATGTCACGGACAGGAAGCGACTGTTCTATTTGTCATGGTGTGGGTCTCCTGAGTCTCAAATGTGGCAGAGGAACGCCTTCAGAAACGGGTACCTCACCTTGTTGTCCAGCAACAGTAACTTCGGTATTGGATCCCAAGCTCCTTGGCTGGGGAGCAGTAAAAGTTGAGGCACCACTAGTACTTGGATTAGCTAGCCTTCTATCGATGAAACCTTTGTAAACTGGGTCATAACCCAACAGAACACTCGCGTCACGACCCCGACCAGCTGTTAATGTTCCAGGCTCCCCCGTATACCTCAGAATCCTGTTGATTTCTGCTGTTCGGACGTAGCTGGGCTTACGTCTTGGACGCCTGTTAGCATTATCCGCTGCAGAATTCAGGTTCAAACATGAATTAGAAATATTAAAGGTCTACAAGAAAGCAGTAAAGACAGAATTGCAAGTCAAAATTAGGAGCATACGTAGGTAACCCCATATGTGGGTGCAATGGAAGCCCACCACTTGGCCGTCTTCCCCCATTGGCTTGAAAGCTCCAGTGACATAGAGAAAATCTATTTCATGGTCGTGAGCAGAATCTAGCAGGTTAAGCACGAGGTGCTTTTCTGGTTTCCTTACTTTGAAATAATAGGTGTTGTACTCGGGGTTTAAAACGATGTTATACCACCATTGGATATCCCAAATTCTTAAATGAGTGCCTAGAATCCTGTTAAGGGCTGCGACGCCCATTACAAGTCGAAAGAAATTGGTAGACACTTGCATGGGAGTAAGACGATACCAGTTTAAAGCATGACGGAGCAAAGGATCCAGGGGGAAGCGAACTCCGCCCTCAAGAATAGCAACAATGGGGATACACATTCTATCCCATGAACCACCGTCCCTGTTTGCATCTAAAGGGGCGAGTTCGAGACCCACATTGTCGGGGATATTGTATTCAGTCCTGAAGGTCGACATGGCAGCAGGTGTATCACACAATTTCCTAAATTTGCCAGGCTTAGGGCCATTATCGCCCTTGTTCGCCATGGGAATACTAAAGAACAAAGGAATTTGGAAATGGCTAAGGATGAAACCCTAGAGAAATGGGTAAAACCGAGAACGAAATCTCAGAATGAAAATGAAGGAATGAGAATCTTACGAAGCTGTTTGTGGCGATAGCTTGAGATGCAATCACGTTGCAGATGGCGGCGATGGCGAAAGAGAGGGGGAAAGCTTTCGCCTGGTTTTAGAGAGAGAGAGAGAGAGAGAGAGATGAGATTTGAGTTTTCTTTTCGGTAAAATCCAAAAAGATCCCCCTAAAGGGTTTTAAGAGTAAGAGACGTTTCGTCTCCGTTTTACGCCGTTACAAAAGAGTAACGTAAAATAAGGATTGAACGGGTGCCGTACTAATGACGTTTGGCTAAGAACGTCTGTTCAAATTTAATGCGAGACGTACGAAACGTGCCACGTAGAGTCATTACCCCGAAATGGTATAATGACAAAGGCACCAAAAGCATCAATGAGTATTAATACTATGACTGCCCGGGATCAGAAGAGTTCGGTCTAAACGTTTGTTTCTAAAAAGCTTCACCTATTGCCCCCGAATAGTGGCAAATGGGTAAAGCTGGGGAGCAATTATAGGGAGATATTCCCGAACAGATACATCTAGTTGCCGAATACGTGATATTTAGGAGCACGTGGTAAGTGTGACAGGGCTTATCGCCGGGCAGTGCGGTGAACGGTGATCTGGACCAGTGACATGAGAAGTCATTGACCCAGGCAGTCTATTCGGCTGATAAGGACAAAAGACATGTGAAGTCATTTGTCCAAATGTAACAATAAGGACAAGTTGCATGTGAGGTCATTGGTCCATGTGAAATATTCGGCAACGAGATAGCCAAACTGGGGAAGAAGTTGCCTTAAATCGTGAGGTGGCAAAAATGCTCTAGAAGGTTCCGGAACAGTGATATTCCGAGTATATAGGATCATGGCAAGACACCCAACGTGAATGAGATATTCGGGTGATTACGGGAAAGAGTCCCAAAAGAACTAAGTTATTATACCGATAAGGGAACGAGAATCCGAGGGATCCTAGGTTTCCTATACGAGATAAGAATCCTAGGGAAATAGAGATGCTTGGGCAGCAAGCATCCGCAAATCTATAAATACGAGGTAAACCTAGAGGTAAAAGGTACGCAATTCTTAGCATTCATACCATTCTCCTATTGATAATTAGGGTTTATTGACCAGTACGTGAAACTAACTTTGGCATCGGAGGACCTTTGCCACGAGAGGCAAAGGTGCGCTCACCCCTTGTCTGTCTTGCAGATTAGAGTTCTGACAACGAATTAGGATTCCGGTGAAGAGACACGAATAAGCTGTTGCAATCCAAGTTGGTCCGAGGAATCAATTGTTTTCATCCCCCTACACAATCCAGCCACCAAAATCCTCTTGAAAATCAAATATTCCAGCTGTTCTATAGAAAAGTCTACTTAGAATGTTGTGCTTAGATTAAAGGGTCCTCTGGGACTCGTAGAATTTTCATCTTCCAAGGACTCGCCGTATTCACATTCTTTCGCTATTTTCGCCCTCCGATGGCTCATCTTGTCTCAATTTACCTCCTGAAGGCTTGTATCAAATTTTCGTCCTCTAAGGGCTCATCACATCTCAATTTACCTCCCGAAGGCTCGTCTCAAATTTTTGTCCTTGGAGGTTCGTCTCGTCTCAATTTACCTCCTGAAGGCTCGTCTCGAATTTTTGCCCTCCGAGGGTTCGTCTCGTCTGAATTTAACTCCTGAAGGCCCGTCTCGCTATTTTTGCCCTCCGAGGATTCGTCTCGTCTCAATTTGCCTCTAGAAGGGCCGTCTCGAATTTTTGCCCTCCAGAGGCTCGTCTCGTCTCAATTTACCTCCTGAAGGATTGTCTCGAATTTTCGCCCTTCGGATGCTCGTCTCGTCTCAATTTACCTCCAGAAGGCCCATCTCGCTAGTTTCGCCTCCAAGGACTCGTCTCACGCACACACAATTTTTTGTATTTGATTCACGACACTCAGCACCATCGGCACTCAATCTTCTCAAAGTTTATTGCATGGTTTTGTTATTTGTCCTCCGGGACCTATTTTGCGTGCATTGTCTCAATTGAACTACATTGGTCTGATCCCTACAATTGGGTACGTAGGCAGCTCCATGAGCGAGACCACCATTGACATTTTGCTAGCATTTCGATGCATTTGTGTCTCCGATTAAAGACCTTGGAGCAACGGATTGGGATGCCTATTCTTTAAGCGTCACTCACACCAATCAATGGTGTCCGAGTTATGTTAAAGAAGGACTACTATAGACACTCCAATCCGGACCTCGGGGAGTCTTTGGACGTCCCAATGATGAAATAAAGGAAACAATACCATTCGAGAGCTTGGATGGAGACTCCTTCAATCAAAAGCCCAAAAGCTTAAAATAAGCCCAAAAGCCCGGAACTGGACCCTTAATACCGTACGGTACATCTCTACACTGCGTGGCATAATGAATTTCATTACACCGTACGAGGTTATGAGTTAAACCGCACGGCATTTTGGATAAAGTTCTAACTGGCTCAGCTAACTGTCGGCCACGCCCACTTGAGCCACAATTACAAGTTGGCTTAGCTGAAAAAACCCTTCTAGCCCGCCTAGAAAATGCTTTTCCCATTTGAATTCAAAATCCTTGGCTCTTGCCTATAAATACACCCATCCACTCAAGGGAAAGGAGTCTTGAATTCTCTTTCGCTCTCATCATGCTTTCACACCCACTCTTCACTCCAAAGTCTTGAGAAAGTTGCTCTAAAGACATTCTTTAGGCTCTTTATTTCTCAAAATTCTCCATTTTTCTCCTTACCATTCAAATGAGTCATTTTACTCATTTTAAGATCTCAACTACCCACTATACCATCTATTACGTACATCCACACCCCTTTTTTCTCAACTGACCTTACCAACACCCACCCACTGTCATCTGTCCTCTTCCAAGCTCAAGATCAAAGGTACGAAACCAAGTTTCCTTGGGTTACGCTCAGTCCTGACCCTGAGGGAAATTTTCTATAGATAGGCTTAACCCCCTTTTGGTTAAAGTCTAACTTCATAATCACTTTTTAAAACTAAAACAGCCCTTGTGCTGGGCACACAACGCTATGTGGTGCTTTGATGCATCACACGACGTAGTTTGTTCAGGCGCACAGTCTTTTATTGGCTACTGTTTTCTTATTCAAACTATTTAGGCCATAGCTATCCTTCATCGGGCCTATTTTGTAGCAAAAATATTGGACATCAATGTTTTCAGAATAAGACCATATTTACAAGCCATGTTTGATCTTATAAACAAAGTTTTCTTGATCATCTCGGGTGATTAAACACATTAAAAGTTGTTTTATGGTCATGGCTTGAAGAAGTGGTACTCTCCCGAACAATCCAGTGACGGGACACCTCCTGATATCTATCAAAAATGTCGCACGTGATATACGATACGTCAGGCGGTGTTTTGGAATCTCATAATGGTCTGATGACAGAATAGGTACCCCGCACAGCGTATTAATATGCCGTACGTGTTATTGCAATATGCTGTTCGAGAGATTGCTGTTGACCAGACACTTTGTTGAGAAGTTCTTCCTTTCTGCATCATCTTTATCATCCTTGTATAGACAGCACCATGCGCACGTCAACGTGATGTATTTTCCCGTGTCCCTTCCTTCCTTACTTGTTTATTTAAGAGTTTGATTTTCTAAAAGATATTTGAAACTTCTCTTTAGAAAGTGTCTAGTAGAGACTGGTTTTTACCGGCGAGTGTGGTGCTTTTTTTTTAAACAAAACCTTCCCCATTCGTAACGTGGCTCCCGAACCCAAAGTCTCGACGTTTTTCACTAGACCAAAAGTCTTTTCTTTCAAACGAGTTCTCGGTTTCTTGGATCATCCAACTCAAAAATTCAGGTGGTGACTCTCAAGCATGCGCCGATCGGGGAGCCCACAAGCTCATGGTAGAGTTTAACCATGTCCTTTGTCTTGAGGAGGAGTTTTGGGCCATCATGTACTGCCTATAGTGGGCCGAAAAATCCACAATTTTGGAACATCCAGAGGGGTCGCGAGCCAATTTAGTATTTGCTATGGACACGTCACTATGTGAACCCATTCGCATCGAGAGCTTCATAAGGTTTAGCGTTTGGCGACGTTTCCCTAATGTTAGGTGGTTTTTTCCTAACGTTAGTTGGTCTTTCCCTAACGTTAGGTGGACTTTCCCTAACATTAGCTTGTCTTTCCCTAACGTTAGGTGGTCGTTCCTAACGTTAGTTGGTCTTTCCCTAACGTTATGGGGTCGTTTCCCTAACGTTAGCAGGTCTTTGCCTAACGTTATGTGGTTTTTCCCTAACATTAGGTGGTCTTTTCCTAACGTTAGGTGGTCGTTTCCCTAACGTTAGCAGGTCTTTCCTTAACGTTAGGTTGTCTTTCCCTAATGTTAGGTGGTCTTTTTCTAACGTTTGATGGTTATTTTCCTAACATTCAACACTTGTTGTAATGTTCGCTGAATTTTGCTCCCTAAAAGATCTAACAAATATCCAAAGTCGGTTTAGAAGTTTCTGGAAGATTCTTTGAACAGGTGGAGGACAGGTGTGATAAAGAAAATCTCTTAACATGTGACGTCATCCAAACAGTACAATGCACGTGGGTGTATCGCCTACTGATCCAGTACTCCAAGCCTTGCCTATAAATACAAGACCACCCCCTCATATGAAAGGGTCTAAAAAAAGAGAAAAGGAACACGCCTCTTTCTCTCTCTCTCTCTCTCCATACTTTTTTACTAAACTTCTTCTTTCTCCACTTACTGACTTATTTGTCGGAGCTTCTCCCCGGAGGAACACCCCCCTCTGGTTTATAGTACCAGGTTCAGTGGCCAAGCTCGGTGGCAACCTTTCCAAGTTCGGTAAAGACCTCCCGGGCTCGGTGGAGACCTCCCTAAGCTCGGTGGAGACCTCCCAGGCTTGATAGAGATCTCTTAGGCTCGGCAAGCTCCTCTCCACAACTTGGCAAGCTCCTATCCTAAGCTCGGTGGCAACCTTCCCAAGCTCGGTGCCAACCTTCTTAAGCTCGATGGCAACCTTCCCAAGCTCGGTGGTGACCTCCCCAAGCTTGGTAGCAACCTCCCCAGGCTCGGTGGAAACCTTCCCGGGCTCGGTAGAAACCTCTCTAGACTCGGCAAGTACCCTCACCGAAAAGAAGGGTCAAGGGTGATTTCAGCCCCCCATAATTGGCGACTTTGCTGGGGACACTTTCTCCTAACTCTCTATGTTGTGGAACTGAACACCATACCTCTCTTCCTCTTTTTACTCAACTTACAAGCGTTTGGAGCTTGCCCTGAACCAACTCCACTCTGCACTGCTACAACTCCGCTCGTCAGCTTCACCAGTGCCTCTGTTTGGCCGATCGGCTTGATTACCTTCCCCATGTGCACTGGCTCCCAAGTGATGATTGTAGTGGTTGCTAGTAGTGGACAATTCCCCGAGCCCCTACAATATCCTCCTGGGTCAAGCTTAGTTGCATGGCATGAAGGCAATTGCCATGCATGACTTTCGAGTGCCCACGAAGCCAACATATTGAAAATTGCAGACGAAAAAAGGAATCATGCCGAAGCGAAAACTCTTCCCGATGATATTAAGCCCCACCCTGAACCTTTTGGGGCTCGGTACACCTTAGGAATGAGAACCCCAAGAGGGAGTGGAAGCTGTTCTCAAGAGAAGCCTGGAGGCTGAATGAGGATGGGGCTACCAACACCAATTGCGCCGAGGCTTGTATTATGCTCATCCCTTTCACCCCTAGCGTTCGGCGTCCCTACGCGACGCTAGGGTTCAGGTACTTTTACCCCTAGCTTTCAGTGTGCCTACGCGAAGCTAGGGTTTTGGCACTTTCACCCCTAGCGTTTGGCGTCCCTACGCGATGCTAGAGTTCAGGCACTTTCACCTCTAGCGTTCAGCGTGTCTACGCGACGTTAGGGTTCAGGCACTTTCACCCCTAGCGTTTGGTTAGTATGCTTAGGGAAATCCGACAGGATTGTCTATTGTTTGGCCCACACATTTCAACTCCTCCTTCAGCTTAGATTGCTGGAAGAAGGAGTTGAGGGGCTATTGTAGTGGGCCAAAAAATTCACAATTTTGAACATCCGGAGGGGTTGCAGACCAATTCAATATTTGCTATGGACACGTCACCATGTGGACCCGCATCAAAAGCTACATGAGGCGTAACGTTCGGCGACGTTTCCCTAGCGTTAGGTGGTCTTTCCCTAACGTTAGGTGGACTTTCCCTAACGTTAACGTTAGGTGGTCTTTCCCTAACGTTATGGGGTCGTTTCCCTAACGTTATAGGGTCGTTTCCCTAACGTTATGGGGTCGTTTCCCTAACGTTAGCTAGTCTTTCCCTAACGTTAGGTGGTTGTTTCCCTAACGTTAGCAGGTCTTTGCCTAACGTTAGTTGGTCTTTCCCTAACGTTAAGTGGTCGTTTCCCTAATGTTAAGTGGTCTTTTCCTAATGTTTAACGGTCATTTTCCTAACATTCAACACTTGTTGTAATGTTCACTGAATTCTGCTCCCTAAAAGATCTAAGAAATATCCAAAATCGATTTAGATGCTTCTGGAAGATTCTTTGAATAGGTGGAGGACAGGTGTGATAAAGCAAATCTCTTAACACAATACACGTGAGTGTAGCCTACCGATCTAGTACTCCAAGCCTTGCCTATAAATAAAAGACCACCCCCTCACATGAAAGGGTCTAAAAAATGAGAAAAGGAACACGCCTCTCTCTCTCTCTCTCTCTCTCTCTCTCTCTCTCTCTCTCTATATATATATATATATACACACTTCCTTACTAAACTTCTCCTTTTCTCCACTTACTGACTTATTCGTCGGAGCTTCTCCCCGGAGGAATACACCCCTCCGGTTTGTAGGTACCAGGTTCGGTGGCCAAGCTCGGGGGCAACCTTCCTAAGTTCGGTAGAGACCTCCCAGGCTCGGTAGAAACCTCTCTACCTCGGTGGAGACCTCCTCGAGCTCGGTAGAGACCTCCCGAGCTCAGTAGAGATCTGAGCTCCTCTCCACAGCTCGACAAGCTTCTATCCTAAGCTCGGTGGCAACCTTCCGAAGCTCAGTGACAACCTTCCCAAGCTCAGAGGCAACCTCCCCAAGCTCGGCAACAACCTCCCCAGGCAGGCTTGGTGGAAACCTTCCCGGGCTCGGTAGAAACCTCTCCAGCCTCAGCAAGCACCCTCACCGGGAAGAAAGGTCAAGGATGATTTCAGCCCCCCACACTACCTCGATTGTGGAGAGGGATAGAAACACTATTTTTCCATGTTACCATTCTTTCCCCGTTGTAGTAACAAAATCCACGCTCTCAAGGTTGGTCAGGATAATTGGGTTTTTTACAATCATGCGCCATCACCTTATTGACCACTTTTCTAGTTTGTTAACTACCGGTAGAGATGCAGAGAATAACATTGGTCTTAGTGGCAACACAACAACTAGACTCGTATTGAGAGCATGCATCTAGCTTGTGTCCTCAGGCTGGGGAGCTGAAATCTGTGTTAACCTTTAAGCATTGGAAGGCCCCTGGGCCCGATGGGCTTAACACTCTCAGATTAGTGAAGTTCCATAAACTTTCTATGCTATTGTATTATGTACTTTTGGCGGGATTTTCCACTCGTGCATGTTCAATAAATTCATATTGATTTTTCATAACTTTCTCTTTCTTTGCCTGGCCCATTGTTTTGGGATGTTGCGAAGATAATAAACCTAAGGATACATACATTTTTACACATATATTGCACATACATTTTTATGGTGCCCACCTCGGGTCCCACCAATATGATCCGAACAGTTCATTATTTTAAAAACAATTTTTTAAGAGTTTCTGTAAAAAGATCAACTCAATAGGATATCGGAAAGCGATTTTTCAGAAATCGCAGGACAAATCAGATTGTTTCACCTTACAATTTTTGAAAAAACCTTACTGATATCTTATAAAGTTGATTTTTTACAGAAACTCTTAAAAAATTATTTTAAAATAATGAGCGGTTCGGATTATATTGATGGGATCCGAGATGGGCCCCATAAAAATGTATGTTCAAAATTTGTGTAAAAATGTATGTGCAAGTAGCATTGATCTTGCGAAGAAGATGGAAAGAAACAAAAATCAAGGGAAGAAGTCTAGTGCTAGTTTTTACTCAAACTTTTTATTTGTTCTCGTTTTGGATTGAAAGAAAGACAAAACTAACCTTTCTTGTTTAAGTAAAGCGTAGGCTTATATATAGAAAATTAGTCTTAGGTTAATTATATGAACTTCATAAGCCCACAAATTCACCTATTAATTTTGTAAGGTATCAAGTCCATTTTAAGGTATCCTAGAGTAGGGTAGGGTAGGCTACCCTAGGATTTAGGTGCTTTTATAAAATTTTAGAGTGCACTTTTTTATTATAGGATAGGGTACCCTAGCGTAGGAACCCTTAGGGTTTAGGTAATTTTATAGGATTTTGGAGTGCACTTTCCTATTATAGGATTTTAGTGGTTTAGATATTTTCATAAGATTTAGGATTTTAGGCACTTTTATATGGTACCCTAGGGTTTAGATTGTGTGAACTTTTGGCTTTACAAAACTATTAGGTGGATTTGTGAACTTATGAAATATCTATGGCGAAGCTTCGCTAAATCTCTCAAAATACTACTGCAAAAGGAAGTAGTACAAAGTAGGCCACCAATCTAGGGCACGTCTATTTGCAGCCATTTATTTTCTTCCATAGGCCGTTAAAAATTTTCAATTATACTCGACAATTAATTACCGAAATTGAGATACATTTCAGCATTCAATTACCAAAATATAATATTTTTTTCAACAACTATTTACTGAAAATGTATGTTTGGTAGTTGTTCATCGAAAGTTGAACATATTTTTGACATGTAGTTACTGAAATATAATCTTGTTTTCAACAGTTATTTACCAAAATGTTATGATTTTCAACAATCATTTACCGAAATATAGTATCAAATGGGAAAAAATAAAGGGTTGCGAATAGTCGCGACTCCAATCTAAACCAAACAGACTGATAAAAAAAATCTAAACCAAACGATCAACTTCCATTTGTCCTTTTTCATGCCCCCATTGGTTTGTTTGATTCTTTCTGCTGCTTATCTGTACTGCTCCACCTAGGGAAATTGGTGAGCAAGAGAGAGAGAGAGAGAGAGAGAAGGGATGGGAATCATTCCAGAGGCTCCACTGGGTTCAAGCAACGCAACGATTCCGGTGATTGGATTAGGAACAGCTTCGTGGCCACTCGGAGGATCAGAAACCATGAAACAATCAGTCCTCCAAGCTATCGAACTCGGCTACAGGCACTTCGACACAGCCGCCATTTACCAGTCCGAGCAGTGTCTTGGGGAAGCCATTGCCCAAGCTCTGCACCTCGGTCTCGTCAAATCCCGTAAAGATCAATTCATCACTTCGAAGCTTTGGTGCTCCGATGGCCACTCGAATCGAGTCCTCTCTGCGCTGCAAAACACTCTCAGGTGATGAATTTACAGTGCAGATTACGTAACCCGGAGTAATGTGCACAAGCAAAGTAGAAACTGATCCACTCTTCGCCTATCATATACTTGATATTACAAAAATGAAATTTTAGAATCTTATAGAGTTCCTTAGAAATGGATACAATAGTGATTTCAAGGAAACATTTGAACGGGATTATATCTTATGTTGGATCATTGGGTATTTGATTCTGTAGTGGCCAGAGCAGAATGTAGTTTGGGGTGCACTGCACAGTGCACACAATGTGTTGGGCCCAACCCACCGAAAGGCAAAGAGCTGAAGAGCATAATTTGGGCTGTTTCATATGTGAGTCTGTTTCAAATGTTGGAATCATCAGAATGTTACTTTGTTGATTTGGATTTTGAGTGAGGTTTTTGGGGTGATTGTGTGGAAAGAGATAGATAAAGAAATGAGAGGAGTAATTGGATAGAAACTTATTGGAAACTGTGCGCAAAGAGAAAGGTTGAGGCCTTGTTCTTCTAAATAAGCCATTGGCTTTCCCATAAAAAATGAGCCAAATAAACTCAAAAAAAACAAAAATAAGCCAATAAGCCAATTGTTTCGTCTTTATTAAAAAACAATTGGATTTCGGTCCAAAAATTTTACTTTTTAGATTCCTCTAGTCGTGAGGATGCAATAATCCCCAAAAAATTGACAATAAGCCAAGTGATGCGAAATTTTTTTTGAATAAGGACAAAAAATAAGCTAAAGTGGCTTATTTGTCCGAACACCCCCTGAGTCTAGAAACCTAAAGCGAATACGTTTCCATCTTCATTCTTCTCAAGATTGCTGTCATCCAAGGTCCATCTTGGATTTCAATTTGTTGCTATTCCAAATGCCAACTCAATGGGTATTTTGTTGTTTAGGAGACTTGGATTGGACTATCTTGATCTATATCTCCTTCATTGGCCGGTGAGCTTGAAATCAGTAGGGTATGATTTGCCTTTCAGTCAGAAAGACCTTGTTGCCATGGATGTCAAGTCTGTTTGGGAAGCCATGGAGGAGTGCCACAGTCTTGGCCTCTCAAGAAATGTAGGCGTAAGCAACTTCTCTTGCAAGAAGTTGGAACAGTTATTCCTTACATCGAAGATCCCTCCGGCTGTAAATCAGGTGAGTGTTCTGTTAACAATCAGATACTTGTGCTACCATAGATCTAATTATTAACGTTTTTACTATTCTGCAACTATGAAACTATGATCAAAAGATAGTTATGGAGATGCATTGTGTGTTTCTTGTAATTTGCAGGGTCATATAGTTTTTGTGTTTGTAAATGTGCTCAGGTGCTAGCGATCCAATATGCGTTCAAACCGTGAACCATCAAAAGAAAGTGTTCCCCATCAGATAGAATGTAAAAGGGTGGCTATTGACATACGTCGGATGTACTCCATCATTCATGTGCTAAAGCTTTGAATTGGGCCATTTTTTTTTTCTCAGCAAAGAAATTTGCTAATAGTTGAAATATATTATAAAGACCAAGGTCACAACAGCATGTGACCCAAGATCCAAGAAGAAAGAAGGCAAGACACCAACCAAGAACAATAAGGACGAAAGGAAAATGATCATAAAAAATCATAGGAACTAAAAAGCTCAAACTAGTCGCCAATACTCCTGCAAAAAATAAACCACAGAACCCAATCAAAAGACCTTCAGCTGCAAAGAAAACCATACCAACCAATACGAAGCAGCAGAAAAAACCAGAAGCTGGAATGCCCAAAACTTGCATCAAAAGTTTTGGGCAATGTTTAGATGCTTTGGATGTTGACTTCTGAATTTTTCCCCAAGGTATTGGAACATATAGAGAGGACCTCTAGCAGATTCCCTGAACAACTAAGATTATCTAGTTGGTAGTAATAAATAGGACCCTTTTGAAATTTAGATACGCTAATATACCTATATATATTTGTCGATATCTAGCCATATCACCAACATCGATCTGGATCCAGCTAATGATATTTAAAAACCCTGATCTCCCATCTTTATTTTAGAATCCTACAGATGAAAAATTACGAAAATTCTATAAATAGTCATGTATCATTTAAGAGAATGTTTAAAAGGAATCACTGGGTTTTGAAGATTCTTGATTCTTTTTTTCTGAACAGCAAAAGAGAATTTTATTAACTTTTGAAAATAAATTTTAAAGATTAAAAAGATTCAAGAAGAAGGCATCAAATCAGAGGAAGAACAAACCACAAGAAAGGCACCTTCTCAATATGACAATCACATGTCGCGAAGACACAAAAGGGAAAAAAAAGCAACCGAAGATTGGCAAGAAGCCAACCAAGGCAGAAACCCCAAAAGAAGCATCACTCCCAAAATCCAACCAAAACAAACACCACCCAAAAAACACCCAAGAATCAATTATCCTGCTGGGTAGCCTGAACCTTGGTGCTTTCTTTATCTTCTTCCATAATCGTAATTCTACTTGTAACTACATTATCATCACCCTTATAACTGATGCCCTTGATCTTATTTAAAGACCAAACAGCCTCAGACTCATTGAGGTGAATCCTGTTAATTCCATCAGAAGAAGAGGACAATGACGCAGCGGAATTCATGAGAGATTAGTTGCATACTAATCAAATGAATGATAGGTACTCGGAATCAGGAGCAGTTCTTGAATCCTCAAGAGAAAAAGACAAACAATGTGTTCGCCTGTTCGGTTGCTAGTTTAGTTTTGTTTCCAATCATTACCTTATATTTTTCTTCAATCATTACCCTATATCTCCAATTATTAATTTTATTTCTCTCTCTATCTCTCTCCAATCATTACCCCTCTCTCCAATCATTATCTTATTTCTCTCTTCACCCTCTACCAAAACTAAACTAAACTAAAGTACCGACCAAACAAAGCTAGTCTAAATAATATTGATAAAAAGCTACATAAACATTAGGTTACAACCCCTTTATAGGAAAAAGGCGTAACCCTAACAAAACCCTAACTCAAAAACGAAAATTTCCAAAATTAAGGAAAAATAATAAAATTGGAAAAAGGAAAGAAAAACATGACTTTCCCAAAAAGAATCAACTTCTACGGAATTATACGCTAAAAGTTATTAATGAAACAAATATTTTCTAAACCAGCAAAAACGTCCAATTGGAGGCCTAAATGAAGTAATTAAGCCGAAAAACACCATCAGTCATGAACTAGGGTGGTGAGTATTGATCGCAGCGCAAAAATAAGTCAGTCCACCAAGTTTGGAGCCGATCCAAGCTCGTCCGAAAGTTGCCAAATCAGGTAATTTGTAATTAAACAACGTTTGGGCTTCCGAGGCTTCGACCGGTCCAATTGATCATGAAATTGGGCCTCCACGTGTTCTACATCAGATAATGTGGCAGCTGCAATAGCAGATCTGAACAGAACGCATTTTTGTTTGTTTCTCTCACCCCTCTTCTTGGATTAGGAATGCCCGACATTTCTTCTATCGACTTCTGCTTCCATTTTCCTTTCCCCGTATCCTTAGCCTCCACAACTGAGAAAGCTAAGATTCTTGATTCTTTGATGTCTAGTCCAGCTCTAACAAGCTAGCCAGCTTCCATTAACCAGAAGTCCAGTACAATTCACCTCATTTAGAACGCAAAATATTCAAATTATTGATTAGTCCAAGTGATCTTTTGAATGATTATAATTTGTTAAGAGCTGGTACTTAGTTTTTTTATGGTATTTTGATTTTTTTCCCTTGATTACCATCAATTCTTTATTCTCACTCCAAAATCCTTAGATTGATTCCTCTGCTTCTAAACCAAATTAATCTA
Source organism: Rhododendron kiyosumense (assembly GCA_019656275.1). Taxonomy (NCBI): domain Eukaryota; kingdom Viridiplantae; phylum Streptophyta; class Magnoliopsida; order Ericales; family Ericaceae; genus Rhododendron; species Rhododendron kiyosumense. The sequence continues at coordinate 1,351,713 of BPLS01000713.1, forward strand.
AACTTTTAGTCTATTCTTGTGATTTATTGTGCAAATTATTAAGACTTGTTGCATTATGGCTGGATTAAAAGGTGGAGATGAGCCCACTTTGGCAGCAAGCAAAGCTGAGGGATTTTTGTCACCTTTAGGGGCAATAGGTACAGTCTGGGGAACCAACCATCAATTTTTTTTTTTCCCCTTCATCCGTGCTCTTTATGAACTTCATTCAGCGTTGCTTGCAAGTTGCAACTAGGTTAATTGGAAGCAAGTATATAGGACCACTTTGTATCAGAATCGGTTTGGATTGGGTGATTAGAGAAGGAAAAGGTGAATAGAAAATAGAAATTAAGGGACCTGCCTCTGTAATCCTTCGGGTTGAATAGTTTAAGAGGACAAAAATCAGAAATAGATAAAAACCATAGACATTTAGAATTTGATATTTGAAACTCTCCAAGCTTAGAGACTTGGATTGAAAGCGTTGAGATAATTTCGTTACAACTCAACAATTGAGGTGGAGAATGGGGTAATGGGTATCTGTGATCTTGTCGTATGAAATTGGTACCGGAAAAAATTTATTCACTGGTAGGGCAAAAAAATGAAATCATGACTTGCGAACTTGTCAAGTATTTGTGCACAGGCCTCACGCCGTGATTTTCAAATTGAAGAAAGAACAGATAGTACTCCTTTTGTTCGTTCAAATGGCTATGAAGAACTGATTTTTATGCTGAATATGTGTATCTTGTACATTGGTGTGATTATTGAAATGCAGCTACGTACGTGAAAAGGTTTGCCTGAGATGGGTTTATGAGCAAGGGGTGAGCCTTGTTGTGAAGAGCTTTAATAAGGAGAGAATGAAGGAAAATATAGGCATATTTGATTGGAAGCTAAGCCCTGAAGAGTGTTAAAGGATAGAACAAATTCCGCAGGAAAGAGCATGTGTTGGACATGATTACACATCAGAAGTTGGCCCTTATATCTCTGTTGAGGAGCTCTGGGATGGTGAGATTTAATTTTCATGTCAGGTTTCCTAAACAAAAACAAGCGTTGTACTAGCGCGAGACACGAGAAGCTTAATTGATTTTTGTGAGAAATATTTGGTTTCTTCTTATTTGTTTTATGCTCTCTCTCTCTCTCTCTCTCTCTCTCTCTCTCTCTCTCTCTCTCTCTC
>BPLS01000713.1:1352869-1373894 GCA_019656275.1 Rhododendron kiyosumense
TCCACACTTTGCTTTCCCCTTGTCGCTCTTAATTTAAACAAAAAACTTTAAAGACAAAATTCTTTAAAATTAGGCTAAGGGAGTTTAGATGCTTGAGAAAGCCCCGCTACATTGGCATATAGTTTTGATAGATAGATAGATACATAGATAGCTAGTAGGTTGGACGCTTGGAGCGTTCAAATGCTTTTTTTTTTTGAAAGTTGTATTCGCAGCCCTTGCCTTCTGTGGGTGTGAACAATAAATCCCTGGTTGTTTTGGGGATTTCGGCCGAACAAAGCAGGGCCTATATATCAACATCACCCAACTTATATGGGCCGAGGATTATGTTGGACCATTGGGAGATCCTGATAGGGAAAATGGCGGCCTAGCACATGTTTGGATAATTAATATATTTTAAGGACATATTAAGAACATTTGTTAATGAATAAAATGTCTTTTGCGGGTATTAATTATTAAAACACGTCATTGGCCGTCATTTTCCCATTCTGATACTTTCTGTTGAATGGGGAGAGAGGATAATGTCCGTTTGATTACAAAAAGAATTACTCCCTCCGTCCCTTATTTATAGTTCGGTATTCCATTTTGGGATGTCCTTTAATAAGTGTCCATTTTGAAAAGTTAGTGGGTAAAATTTGGTGAATTGTCTATTTTGTCTCTAAAAGTAGATTCCATTTTGAAAAGTAAAAGTGTAATGATGATGGGTAAATAAGGAAAGTGGAGGAAAAAGTTGATGTGAAAGGTATAATGATGATGCCTTTTTAATAAGTTGGAGTTATGAAGTATGAGACTTAAAAAGGACGAAGGGAGTACGATGGAAAGTGAAAGTGAGAGGAAGTGAGGTGAAAGAAAAGAAAGTTTAAGGTTAATTTATTTTCTCCTATTCGCTTTGTTAAAATGAAAAGTTTTGGACAAAAGTTGTAAGAAAGTATTCACAAATACTCCGTACTATACATACACTTAACATACAATACGGTTTATTGTAGGACATGAAGTGTAAACTATCGGCATGATGGGAAGACCCACAGTTGGTCAGTTCAGATAAAGATAAAAAACTCACATGTTTTTAGAAAGAAAATGACAGCTATGTAACTAATGTTAAATGGGCTGTACAGGAAACTTCATATTATTTCTATGTCAACAAAATGCTAGAAGGGGTTTTTTTTTTTCCTTCTGTGACGACCCGAATTTTCACATCAATTTTTTTTAAAATATTTTATTATAATTCTTTTACTAAAAATTATTCTATCATTTATTAAAGTGATTGTACCTAACTATTACAGAACCCTAACTTTTGGTTTGTGATCTTAACAATCTAGGAAAGATATGGATGAAATCTAGGATAGATCTAGGAAGAGATTTGAGAAATTTAGGAGATTGAGAGAGATTTGATTTAGATTTATTAAGATCAGATTGGATTTGGATTTTATTAGGATAAGATTTAATTGGATTTGATTAGATATGATAGGATAAGATTTGATTTGATTAGAAATTATATAGATTTGATTAGATATTATATAGATTATGTTAGATATTATTAGATTATATAAGATATGATTAGATTATATAAGATTATGTTAGATATTATAAGATTTGATTAGATATGGTATGATTATATAAGATTATGATCTAGATTTGATTTGATCCCTTAGTTGTGATCTAGATTCTTCTTTCCATTGGAATAAATAGGCAAGCTTCCCTTCCACTCCACACACCACCAATAGAAAAGAAAGAAGAGAATAGAAGGGGAGAAAGAGAAGAGAGAATAGGGGAGGAGCCGAGGTGTTTTACGATAGATCGAATTCAATTGGTGTGGAGTAGTAGTACTCGGTTCATAACATATTTTGAGGTAATCCGGGTAGTATACGTTATGCTTCCTACTTCCGGAAATCTTTATTCTTTCTCACTTTTGTACTCCTTTTGATTATCTCGTGGTTTTTGTTCAATCTTGTGAAAATCATTGGAAAGTAGAATAATTGGTATCGAATATAATATTGTTGGATGAGTATTATGGAATTGTTTCGTACATGGATCGAGTGAACTCATGCACCAATAGCCAGAATGGGTCGAGGATGACTCGGTGAGGAAGGTATTGGGGGAGTGTCACTGGTCTTGTACTGAGGATGACATGGTATAAGGTTTCTTGTGATTGTTGCTTCGACTTGGTCGATTATCGTTTATTGATTCCACTTATGAGCTTTGTTAGTTTGTTGTATCGTATACTTTTCGGATAATTTCTTTTTCAGGTGTGGGGCCGGATTAGAGGAAATTGAATCGGAGCATATATGAATTAATTGGGAGAGATCTTGGAAGAGTTGATAATTTTGAAGTATCTAGAAGATTATTTAGAAGGCGGCTTAAGTTTATTTTGGTGCTGTAATTTATTTATGGAGAAAATAGGGGTCTAGAAGTGTTTGAAATACAGTATATTTTGGAGTTTATTTTTAGAAAATAGCGGGGCGTTACATCTTCTCTCTGTGTTTTAACTATACTCTACTTAAATGAACCCTTATGAAAATTTTGATGATTTTTCTTCTCACGCAAAATTAAGGTTAACATTTTTGGAATGTAGACACTCATGCAAAAAAGAATTGACGCAAACGATGACGAGAAAATGACAAATTCCTTTTTTTTTTTTTGGGAGAAATGATTTTGCCACTCCCTTTTTTGTTAACATCACTCCCCTTCAAATGTATTTATTAACTACAAAGGGAGTGACAAAATCAGCAGCTTTTTTTTTTTTCTTATGATTTTCTTCTTCTTGATATAATCTATTCCAAATTTATGGCCTCGTCCCTTTTCTTTTTTTTTATGGGACTCTGGTGTACTTTCTGTTTTTGTTGCAAATGGACTATGGTTAATGGGGAGATGCATTTGCTACAAATTAAATCAAACATTCATCATTTTTGGCGAAGTGCTAGCTAGCTCTGGCTGTTTCTCATGTGGGTGCCCTAATTTTTAGTATTTCACAGGTCACAGAAGAAAAAGTGTTAGACTTTGTACTAATTAAAGCATAGCAATAATTCTCCTTTTCAGCTTTGGATAGGGGGCCATTGCCATGTGGTATGGCATGTGTAAAGTCCATCATTAAGTTTTTCACCATCTCCCTCACAACACTCCTACTGTAGCAATGGTGTTTCCAACATGCCCTTTGGCTCAAAAAGAAACAGTTCATGGAGATGAACTCTTTTTCCATTTCATGGATAACTACCTATCAACTTCATTTGGTCAACCATAGAGAAAATAAGGACTTATTTGTAAACTTACATGCCCACTTAAGTTACTTAATGAGATAGGTCATTGACCACTTTTGGTAAAGAAAGAGCAAGACCATATAGATTTTAAACTTAATAAAAAAAAAATGATGTTTTCACTTAATTAATAAAGATTTTACTTAAAAAGAAACTATTTGGATCCTATTATTGATATTTTCTTAAATGATGGAAAAAGTCAAGTGTGGATTACCTCCTCTCCCCCAGACCTATATTAAACAAGGTTAAATTTGGCATAACGAATACAATGCCAAATTTGAATGTTGAAATTATTACGGAAAAGAAAGAAAATGGCTCATCTCGTGGATTTAACCACGTGAGTCCCGTAATGGTGATCGTGTGTCTTTCATTATGTGGATCACGTACAATATAGAAATTACCAATGAAAAAACATACTGTAACTTTTATCAAACCTTGATAGTGGAGTAATTAATTTGCCTATTTGGTCGAGTCACATACATCTTGAAAAACATTAGTAAAAAATGTTGTTGTCCATTATGTTTGTAGAGTTTTTTTTTCTTTTTGTCCCCTAAACTATGTTCATTTTATCTACTTAGCCCCTAAATTATCAATTTGATGATTTCATTCTCTCAACTATCATACTGTTACCTACGTAGTCCAATAGATAACGGAAATTAGAAATTTGGACGGAAAATGTCAAGTAAGGCCTTGTTTGGGACCCTGTTGAGCAGATATTTGATTATGAGAGCCTTAAAGATAAATTAATTATGACCCTTTAGGATAAAATGATCAGAAAATAAGATCTTCGCACCAGTTCAAACAAATTGAAAATTAGAGCACTTATTTTTTTTCAAAGTTCATATATTAGAATCTTACGTGGCATTTTATAGAAACTAACACATACATATATTTTTTTTATAAGGACAAGTTCTTCATATAAAATTTAGACTGTTTATATATTAAAAATATGGTTAAAAATTAAGCTCTCTAATTTTTAATTCGTATGAACCGGTGCGAAGAGTTTTTTTGATCATTTTATGCTAAAAAGTTATAATTAATTTTTTTTAAAAGCTCTCATAATTTAGTATCTGCTCTAAAGGGTCTCAAATAAAAAGCAGATATTTAATTAAGATAGCCCTATAGTTAAAAATTAATCATGACTCCTTAGAATAATATGATCAGAAAAATAAGATCTTCGCACCGTCCAAACGGATTGAAAATTCGAGCACTTAATTTTTTTAGAAGGTTTATATACTAAAATGCTAAAAAAAATATGGTTAAAAAATTAAGTGCTCAAATTTTTAATTTGTTGAAACCGGTGCGAATGTCTTATTTTTTTGATCATTTTATCCTAAACGGTCAAAATTAATTTTTATCTCTAAGACTCTCATAATCAAATATCTGCTATACAGGGTCTCAAACAGGCCTTACATGATATTTTCCGTCCAAATTCCTAACTTCCGTTATCTATTGGACTAAGTAGGTAACGGTATGATAGTTGATGGGATGAAATCGTCAAATTAATACTCCCTCCGTCCCAAATTGATTGTCCCGTCCGCAAAACGGAGTATTAAAAATAATGCAATTTTTTCAAGAAAAAATTCAAACTTTTTTCACAAATTAAAAATTCTCATTGATATCTAGTAAGTTGTTGAAAAACTTTTGATTTTTTCTTGCAAAAATTGTATTATTTTTAACACTCCGTTTTGCGGACCGGACAATCAATTTGGGACGGAGGGAGTAGTTTAGAGACTAAGTAGAAAAAATGAGCATAATTTAGGAAATAAAAGGAAAAAACCTCTATGTTTGTATTAGGAATCGACCAGGCACTCTTAGATATCACTTAAATTGAATCTTTAAAAAAAATTATTTATAAATGATCTACAAAGAAAGTCTTATAAGTAAATTGTTAGCCTTATCGAAGTGAAATCTGTGGTGGGCCCAATTACTCGACCTGTTCATTCAATGAGCTAGACTGCTAGAGATGAGCCATAATAAAAAAAGGGAAAATTATTTTCACTTATCTAGATACTCTAAAAGACTACATCTATTCTTACGCCCGTTCTACAAAAGTTTTTATTTTTAAATACTTATTTTTTATTTTACGAAATAAGTCATTCTCTTATAATAAATCACTTTTAATTCAAAAAATAAATATTTATTATTTAAAAAATATTTTAGTAGTGGAATGGGGCTATATATATATGCTGCGTGCACAGCAAGCTGTGCACAGATTTCATTTTCTCCCGGCTCGGATCGCACAAAGATGATAGGAGCTGCTCATTTTGTTCAAAAAATGTAGTTTAAGATCTTTGTAAAAAATGAGCTTCGTTCGATATCGTTAGAGGCCTAAATTTTAAAGTGATTTTGGGTGTTTTGTTAACGCCTCTAACGATATCGAACGAAGCTCATTTTTTACAGAGATCTTAAACGACATTTTTTGAACAAAATGAGCGGCTCTGATCATCTTTGTGCCACCCGAGCCGGGAGAAAATGGGATCTGTGCACACTTACTTTGCACGTAACTTTTCTGATATATATAAACCCTACTTTTTAGACACATCTAGTTTTTCTTCCCATTCTCAAAAGTTAACCCGAAAAGCAAATAGCTTATTCACTTTGTGGTTTTTGACGAAATTAGATTTGAATGGCATCAAGTGTCCATATCAACTGCACATAAGCCCATGATCCCCATCTTATCAACTCACTAACACCTTAGCCACACCCAAGAAAAGCTTGCACGCCAAGGTTAAATCTTTCATCATTGGTAACAAATAATTGGTACACATATTTCAAACTCAGAGAGAGAGAGAGAGAGAGAGAGAGAATTGGGATTGGGATTGGAGAGACAAAAGGGATGGTGGTGGTTTTTGGGGTCATCACAAATCATTTGGATTCTGTTAAAAACAAAGAAATCGGCCATAGTGGGATGTGATATGGACTGTCTCTTGGCGTGCCGTTGACGACATTTTCTGGTGCTGTAAGTTACTACTTCTCTATTTTTCTTACCCCACCCTCCATTTGCATAAAAAGCCCCACCCCCAATTATTTATTTAATTTTCCTTCCACCCGAAACCAAGGAAAATATACTCCGATCTCCTAAAGAAAATGATACCGTTGAACCATTTACAAGTACACCACTACTCTAGCTATGATTTGATCATTTTCCGATTTGTTTTCATTTCTTTTGATTTTCCACTCGAGGTTAATTTGTTAGTATTTATAGGGACGTCAATTTACATCCCAATGGGGCGGGTTTGCAATATTCTTTTAAGGTTTGGGTTAAATATAGGCTTATTAATCATATTTTTTTTAAAAAAACAAATTTAGTTGGTGTTCGGCACCATTTTCTTTCTTATACATATTCCAAATAGATTTATAATAACTTATGGCGAATGAGATGAAGATTTTTTTTTGGGTAAATTAGCTTGAAATTAAAAAAGATTAACCAAATATACAGCCTACAAGGGGCATATCCCAGGAGGAAAAGAAAAGGAAAAAAAGAAGATTGAAAAAAATTGTGATAACCCATGCACAACCCGCATGGAGAGTGGGGTAAAATAAATAAAATAACAAGAGTGCCATGTGTGTAGTGATCATACCCCCGTTGCACTATCCATCTAAACGGAAGGATAGTACAACGGGGTATGAAATGAAGTGATATGAATAGAAGTAACATGAAATTGAACTACTACCTGGCACATCCCGCCAGGCTAGGAAATAAAATAAATAGTCACGGCTAGAGATGACCAAAAGATAACCAACACTGAGGACTAGCAGCAACATAGCAAACGGCATCAAGGTAAGCTGAACAGCTACTACAGAGGAACAAGACACCAAGAAGAGGCTCGAACCAGAGATGTCGGCATCTGACAGGGGGCCCCACCCTGCACACCACGCCCATTCCATCTGGCCTAATACTCTCTCATCCAAGCCTAGGCTCGCCAGAAATAACCCGCTCTCAGCCACCTACCAATGACCACTGTCTCCAGAGAAGGGATAAGCAAACCAAGATACTACTACTCCAATCAAACCCAGAGAACACGCATAATACCCACTTCTAAAAGAACAGCTACTACAGAGGGACTAGAAACCGAGAAGAGACTCGAACTGGAGATGACGGCATCCGACAAGGCAACCCTCCCAAGTACCTAGCACACCACGCCCATTCCATCCAGACTACTCCACCCTCAACCTAATCCCCTAGGCTCGCTATGATCTAAAAGGGGAACAGAAAGAGAAACCACAAAATGCGGCCACTCGAACCGCAGGTGGACCAAGCTGCCCCTTTCGATCAGTGAACTACCACCAATCTAATCAATAACAGCCCGCGAAGCTATAAGGAGATGAAGATTGATACGTTGCTCTGTCTAGAAATTGCAGGATTCGGTACAAGAATATGTATTAATGAGACTACTGATGTTGTGAATGAGTGTTATTTATGCATGATAAAAATTATATAAGAGGTTTGAAGTAGAATATGAATACCATTTTTCTCTCTGTAAATTACAATGAATTCCTAGATTTTACGGCATAAATTAAGGTGTTATATTCTAGCGAGTAAGATTTTTTTAAGTCATAATTTGATGGGGGGAAAAATGAAGAAGAAGGTGACTTTCTTGACTTGGTAATTTTTCTAGATTTTCTCTTATACTTTGTTCACTTATCCATAATCCAAATTCCAAGATACAAGCGTTGTATAGCCTTGAAAGAGTGGGAAACCAGAGATTCACATAGGTCAAAGCCTTCAGCAAATTAGAATTTGGAGATGTGCTCTGCAACCACTTGTCAACTAACTCGGTAATTTCTCACCTAAATGATTTTGAAAAGGGGGTCCACTAAATTTATCTCTTACAATAAGTTAAGCTAATAATATCATTTGCGAAGGCTGCTGATTTTGCCACTTCTTTTTTTGTTAACGCTATTTTTTTGTAAGTGAAAAGTGACATTAACAAAAAAAAGAGTGGTAAAATTATTTCCCTTTGCGAAACACCTTTTATATGGTCAAAATGTTATTCAACCGCCATTATCATAAGAGGAGGTCACTCTACTTTGTGAGTGACTCTCCTTCAGAGTGCTCACTCCATATTAAGGGCCTGGTTCTTTTTTATTTCCTTTTATGATTATAAAAAAAAAAAAAAAAACCAAGGAGTTGCTTTGAGACAGAGTTTAAGGAATTTGATTTATTTTCAACTCTTATCGGGTCAATCTATACAAAACTTTATCTCAACTTTAATCGGAGACTCAGCTAGTAGCCTACAGAATTTATCCCCAAGGATTAGTTGATTCTAAAAATTCATCTCAAGAAAAAATGTTGAATGTTTTAATTGAACATATTTGAAAGATAATAGGCTTTGGGATTGTGAAGTCATATGATCTTCTCACCTTTCGCCCTCCCATTTTGAGTAGAGAAAAGACTAGTGTATACCTAACAGACATTATTTTGAACACACTCTTCTCACAAAGAGTTATTCCGACAGTGAAATATGAAACTCAACATTGTGATAGTGTGTATCAGAAGTTGTGTCTGTAGTAGTACTATTTGGGATATCATTTGTGAAGGTTTTTACTTTGATTTTAAAGAAGGGGACCTTTCCAGCAGAAAAACTTATTTACAGAGGTTTCCGTAAATATGTTTTTATGGAGCTGAATCGCGCCCATCCAAAAGTGTTTTGGACGATTTAAATTTTAAAAAGACTTTTCCAGTGAGGAATTAAAATCCAGGTCATTGATTGGCAAAATGAACGGTTGAGATTCATCGACTTCATGAATAACTTATATATTCACGACTTCTCCGTGAGTAAGTTATTCTCTCTTTCTTGTGAGAAGTTCATGACATGGTGAAAATTGACCTTGGTCATCCACCTCGATCGGCAGGCCTTGATAATCTAAGGATTAAGACAATATCTTTAACCTTATGATTGATTGCTGTGAGCCCAATATGGCACATTCATCAACAATAACCTAACCTTGGGAACTTCAACATACATACAGAGGTATATATAGGCATAAATTTACATTCAACTGTCAAGATTATTTTTTTTGACAAACAAGATAATTCTAATTATATTAATACGAAATTAAAGTATAACTAAAATAACCAAACAAAATAAAAAAAAGCCGCTCAACTGGAAAGATTATTTGAATACAACAATTAATTGTAGAATTACACATCTGCTTGACAACTAATCCCACATAACTTGCACCTTTGTTTCCCTATGATTTCGGGACCCGGGGAGCGTGTAGTGAGGGAGCTCACCATAGGGTTGTAGCTATGCCAAACGGCACCGTTTGGCACATCCATCACTCTAAGTTCCAACAGATGCAAGGGCCCCCGATGCAATGCCAAAATGATGTCGTTTTCATTTAATTAGTATTTAAGATTTATATATAAAAATACATGATTAATAAATTAAGTACTTTAATTTTCAACCTGTTTGAACCGGTGCGAAGATATTATTTTTTTAATTATTTTATCTTAAAGGGTCATAATTACTTTTTGTCTTTAAGGCTCTCATAATTAACTATCAGCTCTTTATTTAGGATCCTATAGAGCAGAAATTTGGTTATGAGAGCCCTAGAGACAAAAATTAATTTTGACCCTTTAGAATAAAATGATACAAAAAATATGATTTTCGTACCGATTTAAACGGATTGAAAATTAGAACACTTAATTTTTCTTAGACTATCTATATATTAAAAATATGGTTAGAAAATTAAGTTCTTCAATTTTCAATCTATGTGAACCGGTGAAATGATATTATTTTTTTGATAATTTTATTCTAAAGAATCATAATTAATCATTGTTTTTATGGCTCTCATAATCAAGTTTCTGCTATACAGGATCCCAAATAAAGAGTAGATACTCAATTATGAGAGTCCGAAAGACAAAAATTAATTATAACCTTTAGAATAATATGATTAGAAAAATAATATCTTCGCACCGGTTTAAACGGATTGAAATTAGAGCACTTAATTTTTTAATCATATACTTTTATATATAAATCTTAATAATTAAATGAAAACGGCATCATTTTGGCATTGCAGAGCATTACATCTAGGGGCCTTGCATCTGTTGGAACTTTAGAGTGATGGGTGTGCCAAACAGTGCCGTTTTGCATAGCTGCAACCCTAGGGTGAGCTCCCTCACCACAGGTTCCCTGAGTCCATGATTCCGACATTATGAATCCGTTATTACCTCTCGAAGTGAGAAGCAGGAGTCAAGGAAAGTGCAGAGCTTTCTTCAGCATCACTTACTTATCCCCTCCAAAACTAGTCAACATGTATAGGCCCTCAATCTGCACTGATTGTCAATTTTAAGTTGCTATCTTAATGTATCCTCATAACTCTGGTTAAAACTATAAAACAAAGCTCACAAGGGAAAACATAAATGAATGTTTGAAGAAATTATTTAAGCATTATCATCCATAGTTGATGAACTTGCCGAGGCACGCCATTACCTCCTTAGCATGCACTGTGGTGGACTACTGGACTTGATGTCCTCTTCCCCAAATTCAAAACAAATGACCATTTGACATAAATGTCCTCATTTTGTTCCTTGAATCTAACTGATAGTATTAAAAATTTAATCCGAGCCATTAATAATGTATTAATCAAAGAGTAGATCATCTCTGAACAATACTCTTATTAAAATGAACGGCAAATTTACTCTTCAAAAATTTTCCTTCATAATTAATTGCACCATTGTCCAATCAACTTGAATTTCGGTATGGACGTAGTATTTGTCAAGCTCTGCACTATGAACAGTTCGCATCAAACTTTTGGATCACAATAGGGCCTGCTATCCTTAACTGAAAACTCTATTAATATGAATGGACGATATGACTGTGCACAAGAGTCCACAAAGCACTGGGTAGTTATGTGCTAATAGATTGAACGTTAGGGAGTGTATCCACACATAGGCCAAACCATTGGGAGGTGCAAGTGACGTGTTCACAATACTTTATACAAAGGAAAAGAGATGTAGACACGCACATGAATGATGAGTTTCCACACCCTTTTCAGACAAGAAATAAACCAAAACTATATAATAAAGTAAGAGAAGAGAAAGATGAGTACCTTCTTTTTGATGATGCATTTTGAATAATATGTCATATGAAAATTAGCATATATATCCAATCCCAACAAAAAGGTATGAGGAAAGGCTATACTAATCCGACGGTCAACAATTATCCTAACATGCCAATTTTTAAGAATTATACGTGCATTGTATCTGTAAGATTTAGACACAAAGGAGGGTGGTCCAAAACCAGCAAAAAAGGTGAACCTAGAGCTTAAGATAAGGTGATTAAAATTGTTTGCATCGGGTAAAGGTTGGGAAAGAATAGAGATTGCAATAAAAAAAATGGCAAGAAAATTAGACCAAGTGGGAGCATCATCACCTCCATTTTCCATTCATCACAAGAGCTCATTGATGCGTTCCTATGTGGGCCACCATCCACCTCCTTACATGTATATATGTATATATTATGGATTTGTGTCATATAGTGTGCATATTCTTGAGTGGGCAAGATAACAAACTTATTATGCAACATGTAACCAAAACTCATTCCCTCTCAACGTTTCAGCACCTGGCCCTACTTCACCCCTTTCAAGTTTTAACGTTCTTTTATTTCATCAATAAACCTTTAACCAGTCTTCTGGTATATAATAAGGGTGAATTAGAGAAACCAACCCTATAGTTTGTTGGAATACCAAAATACACACACGTAGAGTCAGAAACGACACTCACCTCCCATATTTGCAAAAGTCTGTAACAGTTTCCTTGCTTTTAGCATATACCCTTAAGAGCTGGAAGGATATTTTGCAGGGGGGCACTACCCTGTACTTGTATGTAGCAGCCATGTAAGCTCCACCCTGTAAGCGTACCGAAAATCCAACATTTTGTATAGGCCACACTACCTACAAATGCATGGGTTCCAAAAATCCTGCCAATTTTCATACTCACCCAAAACAGCAGTTTTACTTCACCAAAGTGATCTGTAGTCTACGGTAACGCATTGGACGGACAAGATTGACGCAAACGAATTCTGTTCTACAGATTCACTTTACACCAAGATTTTCTGTCACATATCTAATGTGGAGACATTCTCACGCTTACTGACAGGCAGTAGCCCCTTGGATCAAACAAGCTTCACTATTTTTTTCTCCATAAAGAGCCAATCTCAGATACAGCTTGTCTGTGGGTCCCAACCCTTTTGACCAAACCTCAAATCCATCCACCTCATTTAATCCCTTCCACTGCATATATCAACATAGTACACAAAATCAAATAAGCCGTATAAGTTGCAAATTAAGTACATACCCACCAGTGTTCAATCCAATTCCCTACTTTTTTTTATTCCTTCCCACGTTCCCTCCTTTTTCATTTTATACAACAATAAGAGAAAAGGAACTACTTTTTCTAAAGCTCTCCACCCTCCCACTTTGCACCTTCGGAATTCTCATCATACTTGTCACTCCCTCTCTCTTTCTGTAAACAAACATACTCTCACTCCCAATCCATCTCTCTCTACCCAGTGTTACTGCAATTGGTTTCTCCAATGGGGAAAAACACATTACAGCTTTTCCTCCATCTTCCTCTAGCACTGATCCTCTTGTTGTTTGCTTCAATTTTTGAAGCCGGACAAAGCGGGATTTTGTCCACGAAAACTGATACTGAGGCTCTTCTTCTGTTCAAGAAGGCTGTAGATAAGGATCCGAAGGGAGTCTTGGCGAAATGGCGACCCAATAGGAATCCCTGCAATTGGTATGGAGTTACATGCAATCTTGGAAGAGTAACTCAACTTGATCTTAGCAACTGCAATCTTATTGGCACAATCTCTTTCTCTGCTTTTGATGCTCTTGACATGTTAACTTCACTGAATCTCTCTTCTAATTCCTTTACTCTGAATTCAACTTCTCTGCTTCAACTCCCATATGGGTTGAAACAGCTTGAACTGTCTTCATCAGGTTTAGTAGGCCTTATTCCAGAGAATCTCTTCACCAAGTATCCTAACCTTGTTTATGTCGATCTTTCTTTCAACAATCTCACCGGTTTTCTGCCTCAAAATCTTCTCTTGTATTCGGATAAACTAAAAATCCTTGATCTTTCTTTCAACAATTTCACTGGGTCAATCGCGAATATGAATATTCAGACCTGCAATTCCTTGTCGCAACTTGATATGTCTGGAAACAATATTTTCGATTCCCTTCCTTACTCCCTTTCAAACTGCACCAATCTGAAAAGTGTCGATTTCTCTTATAACTTGTTCACCGGGAACATCCCACAATCTTTTGGAGATCTCAAAAACCTACAACGATTGGATCTTTCTCATAACCATCTCACCGGTTGGATCCCTTCAGAGTGGGGTAATACATGTGACTCACTCTTAGAACTACAGCTCTCTTATAACAATCTGACCGGCGCAATTCCAGACTCGTTTTCCTCATGTTCTTGGCTACAGCTTCTTGATTTGTCCAACAACAATCTAACCGGACCGTTTCCTGATTCCATACTTCAGAACTTTGGATCGTTAGAGAGCTTAATATTGAGCAATAACAAAATTTCTGGATCCTTCCCTTCATCCCTTCAATATTGCAAGAAATTGCGAATCGTGGATTTTAGCTCCAATCAGTTTTCTGGCATTATTTCACCTGATCTGTGTCCCGGAGCTTCATCTCTTGAGGACTTGAGGCTTCCTGACAACCTCATTACAGGAAATATCCCAGCTGAATTGTCGCTATGTACACAACTAAAGACCATTGATTTCAGCTTAAACTACCTCAACGGATCAATTCCAGCTGAAATCGGACAACTGGAGAATCTTGAGCAGCTAATGGCATGGTACAATGGGTTGGACGGGAAAATACCAGCAGAGTTGGGAAAATGCAAGAATCTAAAGGATCTAATTCTCAACAATAACCACCTGAGTGGAGAGATCCCGGTTGAGTTGTTTAATTGTGGTAACCTAGAATGGATATCGCTCACCAGCAACGGACTCACCGGCGAAATTCCACAAGAATTCGGTCATTTGTCGAGGCTAGCTGTGCTTCAACTTGCAAATAATAGCTTGAGTGGTGAAATCCCAAGAGAGCTTTCAAATTGCAGCAGTTTAGTTTGGCTAGACTTGAACAGCAATCAGCTCACAGGAGAAATACCACCTAATCTTGGAAGGCAGCCTGGATCAAGGGCATTGGGTGGGATTCTCTCAGGCAACACTTTGGTTTTTGTTAGGAACGTGGGAAATTCATGTAAAGGAGTAGGAGGGTTACTGGAATTCGCTGGAATCCGACCGGAAAGGCTTTTACAAGTTCCGAGTTTGAAAAGTTGCGATTTCACAAGGATGTATTCTGGTGCTGTCCTAAGCTTATTCACCCAGTACCAGACTCTAGAGTACCTTGATCTTTCTTACAATGAGCTTCGTGGTAAAATCCCCGATGAATTTGGGGATATGGTGGCTTTACAAGTTCTAGTGTTATCCCATAACCACTTATCTGGGGAGATTCCCTCCTCACTTGGCCAGTTAAAGAATCTTGGCGTGTTCGATGCATCATATAACAGGTTGCAAGGGCACATCCCAGACTCCTTCTCAAATCTATCTTTCTTGGTGCAGATTGATTTATCCAACAATGAATTAACAGGAGAAATTCCACCAAGGGGGCAACTTAGTACACTTCCCGCAAGCCAGTATGCAAACAATCCAGGACTTTGTGGGGTCCCATTGGCTGAATGCCAGAGTGTAAACAACCAACCGGCTACTAATCCAAGTGGGGATGGTGGCAAAGAGAAGGGAAAAGCGCGAGCTGCATCGTGGGCTAATAGCATTGTTCTGGGGCTTCTCATTTCTATTGCCTCTGTCTGCATTTTGATTGTGTGGGCAATCGCAATGCGCGCGCGACGGAGAGAAGCTGTGGAACTAAACATGCTTAAGAGCTTGCAAGCATCCCATGCAGCCACAACATGGAAGATCGACAAAGAGAAAGAGCCTTTGAGCATCAACGTGGCGACTTTCCAACGAAACCTTCGTAAACTGAAATTCTCACAACTCATTGAGGCGACAAATGGGTTCTCAGCAGCGAGCCTAATTGGGTGCGGAGGGTTTGGAGAAGTGTTCAGGGCAACACTGAAAGACGGGTCAAGCGTAGCAATCAAGAAGCTCATACGGTTGAGTTGCCAAGGTGACAGAGAATTCATGGCCGAAATGGAAACTTTGGGGAAAATCAACCATAGGAATCTTGTGCCTCTGTTGGGTTACTGTAAAATCGGCGAGGAGAGGCTTCTGGTGTACGAATTTATGGAATTTGGAAGCCTAGAAGAAATGCTTCATGGTAGAACAAAGACACGAGATAGAAGGATTTTGACGTGGGAGGAGAGGAAGAAAATCGCAAGAGGTGCAGCAAAAGGGCTTTGTTTCCTACACCACAATTGTATTCCTCACATCATACACAGAGACATGAAGTCGAGCAATGTGTTACTTGACCATGATATGGAAGCTAGGGTTTCTGACTTTGGAATGGCCAGGCTCATAAGTGCACTCGACACTCATCTAAGTGTAAGCACGTTGGCAGGGACACCAGGGTATGTTCCGCCGGAGTACTATCAAAGCTTCCGGTGCACTGCAAAGGGCGATGTTTATTCGTTCGGTGTTGTACTCTTGGAACTCTTGACAGGGAAAAGGCCAACCGATAAGGACGACTTTGGGGACACAAACTTGGTCGGGTGGGTGAAAATGAAGGTGAGGGAAGGGAAAGGGATGGAAGTGATTGACCCGGAGTTGCTTTCGGTGACTAAAGGAACCGATGAAGCTGAAGCAGAGGAAGTGAAGGAGATGGTGAGGTATTTGGAGATAAACCTACAGTGTGTTGATGATTTCCCATCAAAGAGGCCTAATATGTTGCAAGTGGTTGCCATGTTGAGAGAACTTATGCCAGGGACCGGTAACGGAAGCAACAGCGGTTGAACCCCGGAGTGTTATTGTTTATTGATTTTGTTTATTATAAAAGGATGTGGGTTTGTAAGATTTCTTGTTGCTTATTAAGCTTCTAATAGCTGTTTGTAATTACTTTATCCTCTCTTCTTTCTTCTGATTGCAATGGCTATTACCTGACCCTGAATGAGCATATAATTAAAGATGGAACAACAAATATTGAATATGGGTTTCATATCAAAATATACGAAGTGTTGCAGTGGGCTCTGTAAAAGTGATAAGAAAGTTCAAAAAATTTAAGTAATTTAGTCGAGCGCATCTTTCAGAGACATTCTATCAAACATGTGGCGTACAAGAAAATAGGAGTAGTAAGATTGAATTCTGTGATGCAGCTACTAAAAGGAAACGAGCATCTATTCAATGATTTATGATTCAATTGCTAACAGCCTGACATGATAATCCTAGAGGTAAATCATCACTCATCAGTAGGAACTCTATTTGGCAATTAATTAGGGTTCAAGGTTTACCTTAGGAACTGAGTTTGGTAAACTGGAGTACTTGGGGGTAGCAAGTGGGCCCGCGCGCAAATTTTCTTGAGCAGCCGCTTTAAGTGGCTAGCACTTCTCAATAATGTGAAAGAATATTTAGTGGTCTCGAGTCATTGTCATGTCGTCCCTGAAAATTATTTTTTCTGCACACATTTTTGTGGGGTGCAATAATGAATATATGGATCTCTCCAGAATATGTGGCGTTAGATAAAATTGAAAATCTTGCAATGCACTCCTCTTTAATGCACCGTGCAGGGTATATTCGGACAGTCTATCTTGACAATCAATGGTTCAAATATGTTTGTTAATTTTTACCAGTCAAAGTTAATTTTTACCGGTAAAAATTAACAAATATATCTAAATTATTGATTATCGAGATGGACGATATGAATCTGCCATGTAAGATGCACTACAAGGATTGTCCTACAAAATCTCCGAATCTGATTCATTCTGGGTATGACTCTCAACCAAATTAAAATCTATGAATAGCAATAATTAGTTCTTTGCTAATTTTCGACGTACGTTTTTGGGTGCACACATTTCTGGTGCCGGTTATCAATAATTAAACAAAACAAAAAATATATTTCATCGGGAAGATGAATTTTTTTTTTTTTTTGTCATTGCTGTTGCTTCTTCTTGTTGCCCTATGAGACAACCACAACAAGCTTTGATAGTGATATATGAACTGCTGGACCGGTCTATTCGAAGGCATCTAGTGGGGCCCAATATCAGATTTGACATGTTTTTGAACTATGAATCACTTATGTCGCAGTTGAATATGAGTGCGCGAGCGTGAAAACGTTTTTCAAAAATCTCCCAAACAATTTAAATAAGTGAGTGCAAGAATCAAGAGCGTAAGCGCAAGAATTAAGAGCGTAAGCATAGAATGAGCCGACAGTGAGAGGTAAGACTATTCTAAAGAATTATGTGACCAATGTCACATATACTAGTGATCAGATTCCAAGAAAAAAGTATGAAAATAGAGAATATGTTCGGTAGTATGAAGTGAAAACCCATGTTTTCGACCACGCTTATTATTGTAGGTCCTATCAAGCGTTTTGAATTTTAGTATATAAAATAGACGACCTGATTTTGTCACTAGTTTTTTTAAGTTAAACTGTTCATGACTAACTATTTTATAAATTAAAATTTAATTTTTGATATAACCATTAATGTCCAATCAAACTAATTTTTCATGTAGACATACAACATTGTAAGCCCTACAAAATGAACGGTTTAAATTACTGTAGTGAACGCTCGGTAATGCCCACAACCATATAGCTAAATACATTCCCTGGATACCCAAATTGAAAGTCCCTTTTTTAGGAAAAAAATGAAATGCACTTGCAGATAACGGAAATACACTTTCCATTTATCCTCATCAGGGCCCGGCTCCGGGTAAATCCCGCAAGCCCTCGGGTTTGGACAACCCCCAGGGTAGGACAACCCAAAAATAAAAATAAAATTAGATATAAATATAAAAGTGTTTCCTATAGTAGTGCAAGGCAATTTTGTGGTGTTGCTGGTCTCTACAAGTTGTGTTAGTTCCAGGTGCGGCGAGTTCAATCCCCAGCTGGTCCTCCATCCACTATTTCCTTTGTTACTTTCTTTTTGTTTTCTTTCTGATTCACAATAATATGAATATTATTTTTATTTCCCTATTTTTATTCTACCGCTTTTTATTTTCCTCTCAATCCACAATATTGCCGAAAATAAATTACTTTGTTGGAAATTTTCAATTTTACAAACACAAGAGTGATGTATAAGTGATATGTTCTTACATTTTATAGTTGAAATAAATCGAGCGAGCTAACACAATTTTTATTTTTACCTTTGAACTACCATTTCATAACAGAGATTGACTATGATTTCAATTGAAAATGAGGCGTCGTTCCACTAAAAGCATTTTTGGCACGCTTTTTTTAAAAAAAACTTTTTGAGACAGGCCATTTTCCTCGCATATATCAATTAAAAAGTCTAAAAGGCCACACAAAAAAATTAACAGAACATGCCCCAAGTTATTGGATAAGTAAAATACAATGAGTCAATTAAAAATTTTGCTTCAAAAAATGCAAGAGAAATTGTTTTCTTTGAACCAAATCATGCTAAACATAAAGCACTATAGCCAAGGTTAACATTTTGATGTTATTCAAGCTAAGAGAACAATGTAATTTTGAATTTTTTTTGAACTTGTATGTTTTTTTATGTTTTGTATGATTTAATAGTAAATGGAGAACAAAGCATAAGATTGAACTATGGCAACTCTCATGTCGGGGTGGGCACTGTCTCATGCACTCCCTCTCTTTTTTTTCTTTTTTTTTTTGTCGTTACTCACATGAAATTACTAAAGTAGCTTTACTTCTACATTCATTTTTTACACGTGAAGGCCATTTTGAATCTTTACTTTACATGAATGAAGACGAAGAAAGCCGTGCAAATGGATAAAAGATGAGTGTAAAAATCATTTTCCGTATTAAAAAAACCCAATATTAATGTGGGCTTAAAAGAAACTACTCCTACTACTAAAAGCGTAGCCAAATGGACCATACTAAATGGGATCGTGTTTGGGCAACAAAGGTAAAGGGCCCAGAAACCCCTCAAGAGTAATGAGAATATTTCCTTACGAGCTGGGCTATGTTCTTCTCTTGAGCTTTTGTTGAAAGCCCAACTACCACAAAAAGGGTGGCAAGCACCCATGCATGTACGTACCTTCTTCTCTTTCTTTATTTTTTTTGGGTAAATTGAATCTCCCTCAACATTGAATTTTCATTTTTGACCCATTCCGAATTTTCTGAAGCTATGAGATGTTCTTACTCAATACTGTTTTGTATCATATTCAAAAACTTTTAGTATTAACGAAGTAAAATGGACATTACTTTCATATTTTTGATGATGCGCATTACGTAACATTCGTACGTGACATCTATAAGGAGTTTAGTTGATTCCAATGATGGTTTTGGTTTTGGAGCATGGTAATGTTAACCCCAAGGGGTTGGCTAGATGGTTTTGGCTTGGGGCTTAGAAGTTTGCTCCTTTTAAAGTTTTCATGTTCAATTTTCCTTACTAGCAACTCTCGAGGAAACTTCACCCTTGTACGTAAGTGAGTGTGAAACACTATGCGAGGGGTGGTTGTAACTTGTAAGGATTAATCCGAAGTGCGCTTAAACTGGCCCGTAACACTCTATATTACCAAAAAAAAAAAAAAAAGAGTTAATTTTGTGCATCTCGATCTTTTTCAAAAATAAAATTTACTGTAAATGTTTTGATCAGGGTAGGGTTTTTTTGGCGTGGATTCCCGACAGTAGTATTAAGAAGATGCCACTTTCAGCAGTGAGTAAAAGTACCTACAGCATACAGTTTCATTACCGCCGGTGGGGTAGAGACTAGAGTGGTCACACCATCTGCTGTGTTTCTTCTTCTTGCACAGATAACACCCCATCAGGTTCAGGTTCAGGTTCAGGCCAGCAATGGAGATTATTATAACATGGGGGGGTACCGGGCTACTTTTCTTCGCACACTTGGTAGGGGCATCCATACAAACCATGCATATATGAGACCATCTTACTCAAATACTGTATATCTATATATATATAGAAATTTTCAGGTAAGGCCTTTAAGGTGAGGACCTTATATGTGAATCTCCCTATTTGTTTCTTTTCCCGATTGGATTTCGATGATCCAAGCCGCTCAATATGATCAGAACGTGATTTTAAGGATATTTTTTGAGAAATCGTCAAAAAAATGACCGGAAATGGCTTCAAATTATTTGGAACTATTCGGATGAAGCCTTTCCCGATCATTTTTTTTTATGATTTCTCGTGTGGACCCTTTAAATCACGTTTTGATCACATTGAGCGGCTCGGATCATTGAAATTCGACCGGGATCAATGAAATTCTTATAAGAAGGGAACTTATATATATATATACAGGGCCCTTCTAATGCGGATGCCCGCATTCAAGTAAATTGCGGACTTTGCCTTTCCTGATCGAATTTCGATGATCCGATCCGCTCAATGTGTTCAGAACATGATCTTAAGGGTACTCGTGAGAAATCAGCAAAAAAAAAGACCGGGAAGGGCTTCATCCGAGCAGTTTTTGTTTATTTTTTATTGAACGGTTCAAATAAAAACTGCTCAAACCAAGCCCTTTCCGGTCATTTTTTTTTCCGATTTCTTGTGGGTACCCTTAAAATCACGTTCTGAACACATTGAGCGGCTCGGATAATCAAAATTCAATTGGGAAAGGGGAGAAATGGTGTGGTCCGCAACTTGCTTGAATGCGGGCATCCGCATTAGAAGGGCCCTGAATATATATATAT
>BPLS01000713.1:1381571-1471265 GCA_019656275.1 Rhododendron kiyosumense
CGCACACACACACTTACGTAATACCCTTGAAATAGTCATTACGTAGTTTCGAAGATATTTTCCAACCGGGAAAACACAACAACCTTGTTAAACACACCCTAGGTGCCATATTTCTATCTTCTTGGTTTTCGTGTCACGTTTGCATGCGAGACTCCGCGTGTGGGACTTTTTCATACAACATGCATTCATTCCAACTTTGAAATAGTATAATAAGAACATCTAACTCACGTAGCATGCTTGAATACCATAAACAACATAGTCATGCATTTTTACTTTTCAAACAACGATCAAAGTCACTTTTAAGCTTATAAAAAGTAAGTAGAGATTCACATAGTAAGATTTCAACTACTTTACAAAAATAAAGTGAGCAATTTAAAACTTAGATAAGGATTACTACCGTTCTCCTAGGCGGTAGTTTGGACGTCGGTTGAATTTCGGCAGCGTAACGGCCCTCCGATTGCTTCGAGAGGAAAAGTTTTGGAATACTTTTCCTAGAAACAACTTCCTAACTACTACTACACTACTTTTAGGATCGTTGGGTGGTTTTGGAAGTGGTTTGGTGGTTTCGCTCAAGAACTCACAATAACAAAGAGAGTTTTGAACTTAGAACAAAGAAACTTGGAATTTTAGAGAGAAGGAGGAGCTAATTGCTTTGAGGTGTGATTTTCAAGTGAAGAATGGCTCTCTATTTATAGGCAAAGGGTGCCCCCTCCCCCAAGATGGCCGGCCCTCTCTCTCTCTCAATTCCCCAATTTTTAAATCAAATCAAATCCAACTTTTATGGAAAAATCAAAGGAAAATTCTAGGTTTGCATGGCTATGGTGTACCTTGGTGAATTCTTGAATCAAATGGAGGGTTGAGATGGGAATGGTACATGATCAAAGGGTTGAGAAGTTGCAAGGTGAATATTGGAGTACAATAGAGTTAGGATTTGATTTGGAAGAAAATAAATCCCAAGGATTTGAAGTACAACCAAAAATCAAGGCCAAGATTTCCATCAAATCTCCTCCCTCCTTCCTCTCTCTGTCTCCTCTCCCTTCTCTCTCTCTCTCTCTCGGCCTCTCTCTCTCTCTCTCTCTCTCTCTCTCTCGGCTTTCTCTCTCTCTCTCTCTCTCTCTCTCTCTCTTGCAAGGTACACACACACATATATATATATATATATGCATATATATGTCATGCAATGGGAGAAAATCAAATAAAGAAAGAGTTTCTTGGTACTTTTGAAATCCAAGGTAGATTCGATACTAGGATTCACTTACCAACTCATAAATCAACCTAGGGTACTTTAGGCAATATAATATACAACTAGGTACAAATATATATATATACACACACACACACACACACACATATATATATATATATATACAAAGGTGGTTGAAAATCCCAATAAAAAATAATAAAAGAGGTACTTTAGTAACTATGCACTTTTGATTAAAATAATAGTACTTTCCCATTTGATTAAAGAAAATGATTAATTAAATGATCCAATAGTACTTTGAAAGATTTGCCCTATTGTCCAATGAACAAAACTTCCCCTAACATCTATTATCCAATGGATAATAGTTATTAGGCCACTTAAAATAATAAAATAATCAAAAGGTACAATAAAGTAAGTATACTTTTTAATATAAACAAATGGGATTTTATTACCCAATGGATAATAGTTTCCCTAACCGTCATTGTCCAATGGACAAAGAATTAAACCAATTTGATTAAAAGAAAATGAATATTAAAATTTAAAGTCTAGGGTTCAAAAGGGTCAAAAGTTCCAACGAGGGGCAAAACGGTCATTTTGCCAAGACTAGGTAACTTTTCAGTTTAGTTACTCTAACCGGATGGTTAGATGCTAACTAGGCTTGCTAAGTAGGACTAAAGTGCAAGAAATGAAACTTGAGGGGCCAAAGTGCAATTTTGACAAAATACAAGAATTAACGTAATTCAAGCAATTAAAATTAATAACTCGAATAATAAAAATAACCTTTTATTCAATGAAATTCAGAGTTATTACATATTTACACTTCACTTGAATTAATTAAGACGAGATGGTTAACAAAGATTGTGTTTGCTTAAAACTTTCAAGTTAAAATTGTTCCCCTTCTCTCTCTAGAACCACACCTCTTCCCCTTCCTTTGAGAAACCAGTCGCCTCGAGGGGGGGGACCTGCTCGCTCCCATTGCGAGCCCTTTCTTCTCTCCTCTCTTTCATCCTCTTCTCCGATCCTTTCTCCTACCCTTCCTCTCCTGTTTTTTCCTCTATCTTCCTATGCTCTGGATCGGCCTCGTCGGCATCTTGTGTGCGACGACTTCGGGCTTAACGACGTGCTGATTTGAGAGTACATCGTTGGACCCCAAACCGATTTTTCTTTGTTGGAAGGTAACAGGTATGCCTAACGGTGATTGGGGGTGTGGTAGCGTATGGTGGTGGGTTTCCACGATCAGAAGTTCGTCGGCTCCGATCGGGCCTTGCCATATGTAAGAGCCCATGATGGACAAGTCCCACATCGCCTATACTAGGAAAATAGAAATAGTTTATTAGTGATTCCGACTAACTATTGTATAATTTGATATTAACTTTTTGAGCCACATGGTTAGACTAAGAGTTAAGCAGATCAACTGGAGTGAGACGTGACACCGTAGCCGTTGATAATTTGATTGGGATAAAGGTACTCCCACAAAGTTTTGTGGGGTGTGATAATTTGATTGGGACAAAAGTACTCCCGCAAAGTCTTGGGGACTATTTCCCAATTTGCTGTTGCCATTCTATTAGATAAATAGTAAGACATAAAGTAAACAGTCTAGAGGGGTTATGCCGCCACCTCTTTTCTCAAAACAATTCGGTATGGTTAAGCCACCACCACGGGTATATACAAAATAAAAACAGTAAAAAGGCAATTGATACTCAAGTTAGCTTCGTTAAATCTCAAGTAGAGTTGGTGATTCAGTTAGAAGTATTCGTTAAGTTGAGTTCAATTTAGACACACAAAAAAAAATAAAAAATAAACGAAGTACTTACAGTGGTTTGTCGATCCTCCAATATAAGCTATAATAAGAATCCCTGGCAACTGCGCTAAAAATACTTAGCTCCGAAAATCTCGCCTTCAAATAAGGTTGAAATACCCCAAGCGTAGGGTTATGTCGTCGATAACATAATAACCGAAAAATTTGGGATTGTACCACAGGGATTTGAAGATAGCTTAATTGGATTATAGGTTTTATAAGATGGATTTCGGCATTTAAGACGGCCAACTTGATTTTCCTTTGAACGTTGAAATTACTAAAGCAAAAGACTAGAAATGTGCTTAATGAACTTAAAAGAGGCAAGTCTAGGGATCGTCTAACCCTTGACAAAGGCCATTACTAGTTCTCAACTATAACTCAAGCGACAGTCACGACCGTGTACTCACGCCCGAAAAATTTAACTTTAACGACTATATACGTTTACCAATAGATGTGATTTACCATAACTAAAACAACTTATTTTTGCTAATGCATCTAACAAGTAGTAGGCTACGAGCCCTCGGTACGTCGCTTGCCAAGACTGCTTGACTAAACGACCTACTAAGGAGTTAACATCCATCGCTTAGACCAAAATGGCTAAGTTAACTTAATTCCTAAAATCATAATTTTAAGCTTGAAGGTTTGAAAACCAAATAACCACCTTAGTCCTCGGAAAAGATTACCCCGAGACTTAGCCCACAATACTACTCACACATATTGAAAAGATTAGGAAGCATGCTAGGAAATGAAAACATAATTAATCGATAAAAACAGAAATAAACTTGATTTATGCAAAGATCCAAAGTGTAACTACAATATTAATAAATGAGAAATTAATATAACACAAATACTTACTTGAGTTCTTAAGGAAATAACTTGAAAAACTTGAAAGACTAACAATGAAAAAACCTAGAGAGAAAACTAGAAACTTAAGCCTAAAATTACATATGTGGAAGAGAAAGACTTCCAACCTATTTATACAAATAAATCACTCTCAACAAAATATCCTAAAAACATACCAAAAGTAGCATCTATTCCATAAATAGAAGGTTGAAAAAGCAACAAATATTTGGCCGAAGGCTCGTGGTATCGATATTTATTATGGAGTGTATCGATACCACACTGCTAAGCTTGAAATGATCATTTCCTCGTAATGCTCTGGTATTGATATAGTATTAATCCGTATCGATACATAATTCCCTGCCTTCTCAGTAAGCCCTCACATATTGATATAATTAAGGCCATATCGATACGGGGAGGTTATCTCCAGATTTTCAGTTCAGCCCCCACAACTTGGCCTCCAATGGCCTCGGACCTCTCCCGATGCTTTGCGCCTTCGCTCTTGAGTCTCAACGGTGGAAGTTCCACAGGGTGTGGGTACTCGGGCACCCTCGGGGGATAGCCATATCATCAAAACACGCCTTATTAGGACGTTTTACCTGTAATGCTAAATAAATTGCCTTACGAGTAATATCGAATAAAAGCTAAACAAATACAAGTTAAAATCACATAAAACGGGACTAGTCGCATCAAATATCTACAATATTGGGTGCTAATCAGCCGTTTGTTGGATTCCAGATCCAACTTTATGTTCGTGGAGTTTTTCTTGCAGGTATAGTGGGTTGTGTCTGGTTGGCTCTATTCTGACTTTCGGCGGTTGTAGATCTGTGGCGGTGATTTGATGGTGGAGGTTGGTGGGTTGATCATTTTTCACTGGGTGACGATGACGTCTCTCTTTTCTTCGCCGCTCTTTGTGGGGCGTTCGCGTGCGGGTGTTTGCTGTGGTCGGTCCAGTGGGTCAGCAGTGGCAGCACTTTGCTCCGATGGTAGCAACAACTGTTTGGATAGGTTTATGGTTTTTTGTTTTGGTTGGGTTTGGTCTTGACCCTTTAGGTGTTTGGGCTTTGATCCTTAGGTGTTAGCTTTTGCTCTTTTGGGTGTTGATTCCTTATCAATCAAGAATTGGGTCTCGGACTGGACAAATGTTTATTCTTAACAATTAAGAATATGATGTCGTTCTCCGTATTCTATTAGTTTTTGTAACAATTTGTAAGTTTAATAAAAAACATATGCCTTTAAAACGAGACGTCTCTAAAATTCTAACTTTTTCCTCTCTCTCTAGAAAAAATCCTCTCTCCAGAAAAAACCCCATCTCCTCCCCCCTCCTCCGCCTCTCCTATCTCTCCTCGTTGTCGTGTTTTCCATGGCCTCCAGGTTGCAGGCGGTGGTTTGTTAGGACGGCGAGGGTTCCTCAGGCCGACTCCGCCGGCAGATGGTGGCTCTTCTGTCCCGTTCCTCTTCCTTCGTCTTCAGATTTGTTGTTCCTGGTCCGGCAGTGAGCTTAATAAGGTGTGTGGATGGTGTTAGGGGTTTTTTATTTCTGTTTTTTCTATTTCTTCTACCGGCGGGTTTCCCCCGTCCGGTTCTGTACCAGTCTAGATGCTCTAGATTTGGTGGGTGATGGTGGTGGGCAAATAACCCAGCGCCTATTGAGGAATGGTCCGGTGTTGGTGGTCTCAGTGTGTCTGGTTGTTTGTTTTTGGGGCTGGGGAGTTTCGGTGTTGTTGTTGTTGGGGTTGGTGGTGGTATGGTGGTGTTTGTCTAGGTTGCAGCAGATTTCGGCTGGATGAAGATAGGTTTTTGGTCGTTGTGGTTCGCGGTTGTTCGTTCCTTTTCCTGGACTGCCCGGTGAACTTTTGGTTTTGTCCAGGACACATATTAGATTTTAGTTGATTTGTTGTTGTTTTCCCTTCAGATTTCAGCGATACTTATTTGTTTGCGGGTTTGAGTTGTGGATCCCTTTTGATCCTCTGTTATCTAGACTGAGATTGGTTCTTATGTACCGGCGTTATCGCAGGGCCTGCTTCAGCAGTAGGTACCTGAGATCAACGTTTAGGTTATTTTGGTTCTTTCCTGTATATGTTCTTAAATCTGTTTGCCCGATGGGCTTTGATGAATGAATGACTTTTTCGATAAAAAAAAAAACATATGCCTTTCAAAAAAAATAATTAAGACGAAGAAATTTAGTGCTCCATTGTAATTAAGGGTATCCACGTGTATATTTTTTAGGAGTATTTCATCTACCATTGTAAGTGTATCCACGTGTATATCAGTGACGGGGTCTAGAGTGTGTGACTAAATTGCTGCTGTATGGTAGGTCTAGCTAGCGTCCTTACAAAACTAGACTCTCTCTCACACACCTAGGTTCCAAAATTCATCATCATCATAAAGGCAAGAGAGAGAGGCCCAAATCTATAGTAAATCCAATTCAGCAAAACCCTATATACCTTTACCTTGTGGCTACTACTGCCACCCCATAAAGCTATTGCCCCTTGCACTACTGGTACTACACCCAAATAAGGGCCCCCTGCATTAAAAGGGTTTCAAAAGCTGTGCACGTGGTCCCTGAATAACAATACAAATAACCCAGTTCGAAATAGAAACCCCTCATACGTACACCACCCCATGGCCTCTGTTTCTTTCTTTTTCTTTTTCTTTTTCTTTTTTTTTTTAAAATTAAATTGTCTGAATTAATTTACACGTTCTACGACTAATTCTTGAAGAAATAATTTCGTCGTCCGCTGACAAAGAGTTGAAATGAAACCAGGACGATAGTCTGCATGAGTTAGTCCCGTCCAGAAGTACACTTGCATCCGATTTGAAATGAAAAACCAAAACGTCCACACCTAGTTCGTATGATCCGTCTTGACCATTCTCTTTCCTTTTTTCTATATCAAATTTGGAAAAGGGTTTGGTATGTGGTCTTTCTAAATGGATGAAAAGGTTTGAAAAATGAAATAGAGAAATAAATTAGAAAAAAGGTGACTGTGGCACCTGCAGACTGCTGCCTAGACTGATCCTGATAAAAGTTAGAGAGAGAGAGAGGAGCATATGTGTTTGTGACTTGTATTTTATTTTGTGAGAGGGACGAGTGACTGTCTTTCAACCATTTCAACTGTGGCACTGAAAAACATGGTGCTTTATAGGCATTTATAAGGTACATTATGGTGAAAACGACTTTCTTTCTTTTTCTCTCTCTCTCTCTCTCTCTCTCTCTCTCCCTCTCCCTCTCCCTCTCCTCCGTTTAAACTACGCGTACGGATGTCAAGTGCATATTTGATTGTGTGTGATTCACACACAAATAGTACGTACTATTATTTATGAATTTTAAAATATTTTTTAAGTGTAAATAAAGATCAGCTAACTCTAGAGCTGGCCGACTGACTTTTTTTGTGGTTTGAATCGCTTGTTGCGGTTTGTCAGTTTTCCCTTGGCACTCGTTCGTGAGCATTGTTAGGTTCTGTTAATTTGGTTACGGTTTGTGCGGTTTATAAAATGGCCCAAATCCAATCCGTCAAGATTCATATATTTAGATCATTATTCATCCGTATCATATTTAAGGTGGATTCGCGGGTAATTTGCACGGTTCAGTTGATCTGTTGGGCACTTGGGATCTATATGCATAGTAGTTCCCCTCCCTCCCTCTTTTATCTTTTCCTCTCTCTCATCCAATAATGCAATTAATATTGCTTGAAACATAGGTGTCGCAGAATTAGGTCAGCAGTCAGCACGTTGTGAGTGCTGATTTCTTCCAAAGATTCTCCACCACTTGATGCCAAACTAGACTAGAACAGATAAGGGATTTTGAACTTATAGTTTGCAACAATTAGATTCATTCGAGACCTGCTATTGGTACTAATGGGTGCCGACAGGCATGTAGGGTCTACTCCAAATTTCACATGGATGATTCAAGTTGTTTACTAATTTTTAAAAGAAATACCAAGTGTGTTTATGAAAAATCAGATCAATTTAATATGTGTAGATGCTTAATCTAATATTTTTATTTTTCATTCAGATTACAGAATCCTAAAATCTAAATAAAAAATGAAAGATTGAATTGAGTACTCACACAAATCGAATTGAACTAATTTTTTATCATCCCACTCGCTTTTTTTTTTTAAATTATTGAATGGCTCATATCATCCATGCATGACCCAGAATAGACTCCACGTGCCTGTCCGTACCCCATCTGTGGGGATTTTGAACTTAGCCCAATTAGTTTTTTTTTTATCAATTGAAAGCTATGGTAATATTTGTGGTTGGAATACCTGCGAAAACATTGGATTACTGGTAATAATTTAACTCACTAATAAATTATAACAAGTTAATTTTGAACGAAACCAATGCAACTAGGATGACAGCATAGTTTTAAGTAATGGCTGCTAGGTAGCGTATCAGCCGCTACGTAGCAGCTTTTCGAACTTCCGATACCACTACTCCCTCATATATTGCTATTATCCAAAACACACACCTATATCGATCAATTTCCAATATTTGTCGTCTTGTGTTTGTTTTTTTACCACTACAGGTGCTCAAACACCAAATTACGTATCGTTGGATACCCTGCTACTACTATACTATACTATACTATACTATACTGATACAGCAGTTTAAAACCTTGGATCACATTATTTCTAATGTATGATACGAGTGTCGTTTTTTGGGGGGTTGTTTGTTTTTATTTAGTGTACGTTCCATCCATCACACAGACCCATCCTGGTATCACAGGTAAATAGCTAGCTATGTCTGGGATATTGAACTGCTTTTCATGATTTGTCAGGTAAGGACCTGATTACCCCTCTCAAACCACAGTGCATGGAATAGATATACTCCGTAACACTGCCCCACTCTGAAACTCTACGCTAGCTAGCTTCTCCTCTCATCAATTTTCTTTCCAAACTCATCCGCATTTTTTCGTCTTTACTGTTTTTTTAGCCAATTTTTTTTACCTGATTTTTACTTTTTGGATATATATATATATATATATATATATATATATGATGTACTTCTATTTGAAAAGTAAAATAAATAAATTGACTCAAAACAAAAAAAAAATTACGTAAACCGGCCAATAAACTTTTTGTTATCTCAAAACTGACCCCAAACAAGATGTAAATTATTCATATTTACAGTAATGATAATTAGACAGAAAATAATAGTCTCCGGTAATTTTTATTGAGAATTATTTACCCCGATCATAATAGGGAGCATGCAGTAGCCTTTTTTTGTAGCTAGCTTGATGGATTAATTGTCCTCAATGATATAGTTTTTTTTATTTTTCCACTTGATAGATATCTAGTCTACTTCTAAGGGGATATGGAAGGGGGACTGCACTACTGCTGAGAGGTGTTATTGCACATTCTGCCCCATTGGTCCTCGGAATTCAATAAGATCAAATTTTATTTTTGGTAACGAGTACAATTGGAGAAATATTGTTCACACTTAAAATGATCTTATTGCACATTCTGTATGCATGGAGTATGCATAATCATATTAGCTATTTTATGTTTTTATAATTGATACGTACGTATTTTCTGTTTGTAGCGAAATATATTTTCCTCTTTTGCTATTTTTCTTTACAAAAATCGGTAAAAGTAAAATAAAATATTTTTAAAAAAGCATATTCTAAAGTCGCACTATGCTTTTCAAAATTGACACGTTAGCCCAGGTGATTGAGTGCACTTAATTTTGTTCTAACTTTATCTAGATCTTTAGTTCAATTTTTTCCATTCAGCTCACGTACAATTATATATAGAGGGTCAATGCTTGTAAACAAAAAAAATAAAAAAAATAAAAATCATCAGAATGATCTTCTAGTATGGATCTTTTTAGAGTGCAAAGAAGATGTGAGTCTTTGCATGAAAAATTTGATATTTGGGGTGTAACGGTAGATTTAGTAGGAGAAATTTTATGGGAGATATTGTATGTTGTTTGATACCTTGCCAACTAGAATTTGAGTTTTCTTTGGTTGTTTCATCTACTTTCCTCCTCTTGTAATATTTTGTTACTATTAATGAAATATTACTTTCTTTGCGGTTAAAAAAAAAAACTTCTCATAGTATAGACAAATGAAATGATGGGACACAATATAATTGATTTGAAGATAATACACCGGAGTGTAAATATTAACATCACTTCATTGCGTTCTCTCTCGGTTGGAATATTGATAATAGCAAGAATGCAAAACAAAAGGTATCTAAATAATCAGTAGCAGTGCCATTACAAAACCAAACACTCATGATAACAATCCCTTTTTTGGGTTTCGTACTAGAAAACAAATGAAAGAAATACTCAACACCAAGACAAAAAAGATTACAACACTCAATTGAATGAACTTCTACACACTTAATTAGATGACCAGACTCTGACACCCCCCCACATGAGAAAATGCAAACAAACGATATACAACTAACATATTAATACAATAGTTGATCTCATAGAGAGAGAGAGAGAGAGAGAGAGAGAGAGAGAGAGGGGTTTTATACTGTTACTATTTTTATCATCCTTCTCCTTCTGTAATGGCCGATGACATATAACTAGCTGCAGCTAGGGAAATCTCATCAACCGGTGCTGCAGCAGTGACACCGGTTGTTGCTTGGAATTGTTGTTTGCAAGAGTGGCAAGTTATTTGCAAAATGGTGGAGCTGATTTTCTTAGTAGCTTGTTCTTTCAAAACTTGAGCCTTTTCTACTTCGGCTTGTGCTTGTTGTCTGATTCTCTTGGCATTGGCAAACTCCAACTCCGCCAGCTCGATTTGCTTCTTCGCTTGTCTTCGAGCTTCTTCGGCATAGGCCTTCTCGGCCATCGCCAGCTTCAGCTGCTCACTCGCTCCTTCCTTCACTCTTGATGCCTCTATTGCTGCTTGTGCTTCTGTACCATTCCTCTCTGTTAGATTAGACGTTTGAGTACCAATATACAAATAGAAAAAAAAAAAAAAAAAAAAAAAACCGTACATCCAAATAGTAGTGTACGTAGATTTGAAGCAATTCAGAATGAAGAAAAATAATGCACAAAATGGTGTGACAAATTAATCGTGTCGTATATTTCATACAAAGGGATTATATCAAGATGACCGTCTATTTAAAAATATCACTAACACTTCCAGTTAAGTAACAGGAACCGCCGATCGGCTAGTAGGACAAAAGCTATGGAAGATTGCATGTTTTTTTGGTAGTTTATATCTTTACCTTGATTGGGCGACCCGATCGATAGTTTCAAATTCGTCGCATGATTCTGATCACAACTACGCGACACGTGATTCGACGAGGGCAAGAGCTGAAGTTCCAAGTTATGGTGGTGATCATTGGTACTCGAACAACTGTAGCGCTCGGGGCCTAGAAACATGGCTTCGGAAGTATTGGGCGGGACTGAAATTCTTTGCAACGGCACAATGCCGAAATTGTTGTCGCTCGACGGACTTGTGCTTGACGCCGACCGCGAGGAGCACACCGGTTGCAGCGCCTGTAGTACTTCCGGCCGGACCCGCCGGACGTTGCAAGCGTCTTGGTGTTCGATGAAACTCTCAACTCTGAAAGCACAAAACATAGAACGATCGAATGCAAATGGGGCCGAAATTAAAGTGGTTTAGTTATATTAAATCTGGTGGCTTGATTTTGATGTACATAATCCACAACAATATTATTATTATAAAAGAATTTGGAACTAAGAAAACAAGGCTTTCTACATGTAGGGTTACCAACTAACAAGCAATAAAAAAAAATAGATCATTCGGCTGTATTATATAATAGATTGTGACTTCGTTTAATAATATTGCTTATGAATAAAGACATATTATACTATTTAATTGTTTGTGTTCATGCCGGCTTTGAGTTTAAATTTACTTTGGCCAATGAAAACTGTTACAGGGAATTGTGAATATATATATATATATATATATATTACGGGTCTTACCGACGGCTCGGATGGTGCACAACACCGTATTGTGCACCATGCGCTAGCTGTACTGTGCACCACGGGCACAACGTTCAGGCCTTACACACTCCCATTGAGGTTGAGATCAGAATCAGATCAGACAGATTTGAACTTAAAAGAAATTTACAACAATAACATTAATGATATAGTAATAAACATGATATACATGTATCTGAATACACTCACAAGAATCATGAAAGCACAAGGAAAACCATAATGAAGCCAAACGAAAAGAGAAAAAGCTCAATAATTAAAGTAGTTATCTCTCATTTCTTCCATGTTTATTGGGTAATTTTTAGGGTTCCTTATTCCTAATATTTTATCCGCCCCAAGAAATCCGACAAACGCTTTTTCCTATCGCAAATAATTACCATGAAAAATCCACTTTTCAAATTCCGTAAACAGCTGCGATATTGAGTTAGTACAAGCTAGTCAACAACCAGAAAGCATTCCGAGAAAAAAAAGTAACTATTCGTTTCATAAAACAGTTTCATCCTTCTATGAAAAGAATAGATATAGAGTGAGAGGAATTAGAAGAAGAGAGAGAGAGAGAGAAAGAGAGAGAGAGAGAGGAACCTGGAAAATACACGGCCGCAGTCACAAGAATGGCCGCGGGTACCACAGGTTTTAAGATGGGCCTTGTAATCGGACTGAACGGCGTAGCCCTTTGCGCACTTCTCGCACACCCACTGCTTGTTATTGCTGTGTTTCCTCCTGAAATGCTTCTTGATCCCAACCAGATCCCCGAGCGCGTGGGTCGGGTCATGGTGCAGGCAACTGGGCTCGGGGCAGACGAAAACCCGTTTCCTCACCTCGGGCGACTCCCGCTTCAGGAGCTTCCACGGCACCTTGTGCCGCCGCCGGTGCATCTGGAGGTTCTGGTCCCGCTGGAACCCTTGGTTGCAGATCTCGCACACGTACCGGTCCGATTCTAGTAGCGTTTTCGGGGAGAGAGAAACCACCTCCGCATCCGGATCTGCAAAATCGTATAGTAACACCGTGAATTTCCCTGTCGTACTCGATTTAATTTAATTTTTTTATCCTTGATCACGAATGAAATTTCTGCCGATCAAAAATGAATTCAACCAAATGTCAATTACTATAGAATTTGGAAAGAAGGATGTTGAAATTCCGATATAACCCACTACTAAGAACGTTTGATACAACTCAGATGCTGTGATCCATAGGATAATCAAAATTTGAGAAAAAAACCCAAGTAATAAAATTCAATATATATGTATATGTGTGTGTGTGTATATATATATATTTATATCTAAAACAGTAGTGAGTAGTGGCATGAGAGAGAGAGAGAGAGAGAGAGAGAGAGAGAGAGAGAGAGACTCTGACCCAATCACATTGCTTCAGAATAATTATCCGGTGCTCCTGAGTCCTCATTGTCTATGCCAAACAATCTTTGGTGGCAGTAGAGTGTTTGGTGAATTCAATGCATTTATCTCCTTATGGGGGCGCGTTTAAAAAGTTTAGACATTCTTTTTCGATTATAATCGGGTGTTTTTCAGTCCAACTTATATGTATATCGACTAATTTTGAAAGCCTAATCCAATCGGTCACTGCCCACTTGTAAGGAGTCCAATTAAACCGGAGCAAGGTATTTGAAAAGTTTTGAATATGAGCCATTAAGTATGAAGAAGTTTCTAAGTTTATAATCAGGTGTCCTATTTTTGTCAATGAAAAATTTACTTGAATATCATCTCAAGCACTAGGTAATTAGAAAATGAAAACAATTCGAAGTGCATTTACAAAAGTCAAATTAAAAGAATGAAAATATATATTCTTTTTTCGCTTCATTTTATTTGTTATAAGATATCCTAGTTTTTCACCTATTTAAGACGAAACAAAAAACCTAGACTTCTACTCTACCAAAATCATAAAAAAAAACATGCAAAAAGGAAACCAAGATTAAAAAAAATGAGCAATATTTTGGCTAAATGAGCCACTTGTAGCCATCTTTTTGCTTATTTTTTGTCTTCATTTAAATAAAATTTTGCATTTGTTAGTTTCGCATTAAATTTTTGTGGATTATTGATTCGTCCCGATGAAAGAAAAAGGAAAAGTAAAAAAAAATGCCGATACAAACTCAATTTCATTTGAATAAAGTTGAAAAATCTGACTTTTTGATTGGTTTTTGTCTTTGTTCAAAAAATTTAAATTTAGATTATAATTTTTTATTTTTTCGATTCTTTTTGTTGAAATGAATCAATAATCCACAAAAATTTGACGCAAAACTAACAAATATAAAAAAATATTGAATAAAGAGAAAAATAAACCAAGTACGTACACCATGTCTAGAGACGCAAACAATGCCTTAACCCACACAAGGACACCAAGCCCGTTGAGTGTCATAAAAGAAACACGAATATAAATCAACACTAGAAGCCAAGAAAAATACGTACAATATAGTTCCAAAACAAAAATGAAATGGAAGGGATATTTTCTTGTTTCATTCAATTGTTGGTGTAAGTGGACGGTGAGATTGAATTTCCAGAATTAGTTGAGGCACATAAGTTTTACCTACCTGGATACCTTGAGTTATGCAAAAAAACGAAAAAAGAAAAAAGAGAGACAGTTGGAGCATGCTGAAAAGAGTAGCTGATAATTTTCCCATTTGCGTGAAACTTTTAGCCCGAGAGAAACAAAGAAAGAACAAAACCCATAAGAAAACAAACAGTAATAATTTCATCACACGCTGTTAATTTGCATGAATGAATGAATATACGCAGGGTCCCAGGCAGACTTCGAATACACGTGACCTCCCCGTCTCCCTCACGTGACCCAAAAAGTAAAAAGGAAAGGGGGCCGGGTTAAAGAATTTGTTCGGCTACGTAAGTAATGTGGTTTATTTTTTTGTTTTTATTAAAAAAATTCGTATTTGTTCGATTTTCGTCAATTTTTTGGAGATTATTGTTTCGTCATGATGAGAGGAATCTAAAATGTAAAAAATTAGAATCGAAATCCAATTTTTTTTAATAAAGATGAAAAATTGGCTTATTAGCTTATTTTTGTCTTTATTTAAAAAAATAAGGTTTTGATCGTAATTTTTTACTTTTAGATCCCTCTCGTCACGACGAAGCAATAATCCCAACAAAAATTGACAAAAAACTAACAAATATGAATTTTTTTAAATAAAGACAAAAAAAATAAGCCATTTAACTTTTTTAACCAAACAACCAAAATATGAGTTTATTTTGGCCGAAATGCCCTTTTAATAGTAGACAAACAAAGTGAAACATGATTAATATTTTTGAGGCGGCTTTCCAAAAAGATGGAAGGGAAGCGAAGCGAAGCATGGTTATTCACTTCGTCGGGGGGGGGGGAATGTAATCATTCCCACTGCTTCTCTTCTTCTTTGGAAAAATTCACTTATAAGCAAGTAATAAAAAATTTACAACAATTTCTATATTTATCATGAATTTAGATTTGAATGGTTTTTTTATTTTTTTTCAGCAGACGATATTAAAATACCAGCTATTTAAAAAAGTTTCTATTAGAAGTATAATATATTAGTCCGTACTAAACTGTTAATACCTTCGAATACTGTAATTACACATACCAATATACACCAACACCAGTGAAAGAGATATTGATCGAACCTGCATAGTTTTTTTTGGTCAAGCAGAAGTTCATAAATATTAAACCAGAACGAAGACAAGCATCAGGAGTGCTTAGAGAAGATTCGAGATTGAACTACAGAAATACAGCAAAGGAAAACCTAAGCTAGTCCAGAATCTGCCTAATGTTTGGACAGTCCCAAATCAAAAACTCCTTAACGGATAAAGGAGCTTGAGCAAGAACAGTGAGATTGTCATTCTATTCGGCACCCACTCTAGCTAGGTGGTCCGAAAGTTGTTAGGAAAGTGATCCCGATTATCTTTTATGATCCCAGAGATTTCGTAACTACACCAATGTAGCAACCCGCCCTGCTCATTAGAAATTTTTGCAAAGTTAAATCAATCTTGCTAAACCCTTTAGAACCTACTCCAAATTCATATTCGTAGATTAAAGATTTGTATGGTGATATCAGTTTCGAACTTCGAACCTATTTACACTTGTTTGGACTTTGAATTTCTTCTAATTCCACATTAACTATGGTATCAGTCATAGTGTTTGTGGTGGGTCAAATATGCTAGTTCCGCCATGGTTACTATGTTTGGCTAAAGATCGGGTTAAACCCCTCGATTCTGTCTGATCTGATCGAGGCATTGACCGAGTTGTTAGGTTCGGTCGTGTAGGTCCGTATTAAATTCGATAGTTTGGAAGTTTAAATAAAAGTTAGAATATTGAGTTAATGTGAAAGGTATAGTGGTTATGTGTTTTGGGGTTTAAGAAACGAGATTATTAGCAGAGGGGTACAAGTGTAATTGTGTGTATGTGTGAGTATATATAGGTGTGTGTGGTGGAAAACCACACAACACACCTCATCCTCTCTCCCTCATCTCCACGCCTCTCCCCTTCTCTGTCCATCCGACTCTCTCTCTCTCTCTCTCTCTCTCTCTCTCTCTCGGTTTATCTCTCTCTCCTCAAAAATCTTCCAATACACCTTGAATGCTCGAAGATCCACCTCCCATCCATCGTATAGAAGCGTTCTTGGCTAGTGGATCACATGGGTAAAGCTCGGAGAAGGAGTTTTGTGGTGGATTTCAAGTTTGGAAGCTAGGGCTTGCTTGTAGATCTCGGGTTTCGACTTTGGAAGCTTGAGGTATGGATTTCTCACTTCTTTTATGCGTTGATGAGTTGTTTAGGTGCTTAAATTTTGTGTTTGATCATCCCCTTCAAGTCTTACTATTGAACTCCGTCAAAAGCTGAAAAATCATTGTTCGAGGCTAGGCATCGATACCTAGGAGTGGCGTATCGATACCCCTTGTTGAATCTGGAAATTTGGTGACTAGGTATCGATAATTGATGGGGTATCTATACCACTGCTTGTTTCTGGCAGATTTCCCCCCTTTGTTCTACCCATGATTATGCACATTTTGATTACCCATTTTCCCAACTTTTTGTAGACATTAGTGAGAACATAGTGAGGGGTTAATTTAGTGTGCCCTAGAGCATGGGGACTATGTTGTAAGATTTAGATTTGGCGATGATTGTCGGGTCCCATAGGAGTTTAATAATACCGAAAAGAGAATCTAAAGAACGTAATGAATGAGGGTTGACGGAAGTGATATGTGTCAATTAACATACGATATGAGAAACAGATACGTAGGACATTCCTTTGAACTTGATAATGCTAGGTTTGGTTATGAGGAATATTTCGCGGTGTTTCGCGGTGTTTAAGGCGTAACATAGCGTAGCTTGTAAGGGTAAGTGGGCTAAAAACAGGAAACTACGAACTTGTGGTGAATGAATGTGCTTAAAATAAGATATGAGAATACTTGTATGAAGGTACGAGAAACTGATAGTGTTATAGTTGCGAGTCAAATACAATGGGATTATCCTTAAAATTTCTATATGAACGAGTCTTGTTTACGAATTCATTATATGTGATTGAGATGAATACTAGAGTTGTGAAGTTTACTAAGGAAATGGTGGTATAATTACCTATACTGTGTGAATTGAATCAATTCCATCGTGTGAGAGGTACTTGTGAGGAGTAACGGGACTTCATAAATAGCCCGGAAAGAGCATTCGCTCATGACATGTGACGTTGGTTTGCAATAGTGATATGGAAACAAAAAAGGGATTAATGGAATGAATCCATGAAAGGAACGGTTGGTTGTCCGAACACGAAACTATAGAGTTATACTTATTTCCTTTAAATGTGGGTTGTTATGTTTATTACGAAGTCAAGATAGCGGATAGGTTATTCGGAATAGGTTGAAAGGCATTGGTAGTCGTGAGTAAATCGTATTGAAAGTAGATCTTCGGGGTATACGTAAATCATGGAGTGTAGACATTGAGCTTTACTTCCATAATCGATGGTGGGACATACATCATTAATTCACGTTCTATTTGTCACTTGAGATATCGTACTCTCTCTGTTACTGTAACGACTCGCTCTATCTTTGTACAATATTGTTCGCTTTGGACGCCCAAAGCCCATAGACTTCCCAGTAGGTCACCCACCCCTAGACTATCCCAAGATGAGCACGCTTAACTGTGAAGTCCCTATGCGCTTTGGCCTGCCCTCACGGCTTTAAAAGGCCTTGTACAAGTACGAGAGATCTTTTTCTTATAAACCATGACTTGCCCCCTCCCGTCCGGATGGAGCCTGCTTCCTGCAGTACTGCCGGCCACCGGAAAGCGGGGTGTCACAATCTACCCCCCTTAGGGATGCAACGTTCTCGTTGCACAGGCCCAGCAACCTCCCCTGGGGTCCGTGGTAGCAGAGCGCATCCTACTCACCACTTTGCCCAGGGTGGGGCTCTGATACCATCTGTAACGCCCCGCTCCATCTTTGTACAATATTATCCGCTTTGGACGCCCAAAGCCCATAGACTTCCCAATAGGTCACTCATCCCTGGACTACCCCAGGATGAGCACACTTAACTGTGAAGCCCCTATGCGCTTTGGGCCGCCCTCACGGCTTTAAAAGGCCTTATACAAGTAGAAAGGATCTTTTCTTATAAACCATGACTTGCACCCTCTCGTCCTGACAAAGCCTGCTTCCTGCAGTACCGCCAGCCACCAGAAAGCGAGGTGTCACAGTTACGCATTCTACCTGTCATCCCATTTTCATATAAGAGTTGTGTAGATTTTTCTACTGGACTAGTGTAACTCAATCCTATATTTTCATATGCGAACTCGGAGAAGTAGCATAGAGTGACGTGCATGCATAGAATGCATTCTTTTGAAAGTAGAGCAAGTGGAGGTATTAAGTTTACTCCATTCACATTTTGAAGGTGTAATGTAAACTCTTATTACCTTTAATTTCAAACTCATATGTTTACGAATTATTGGGTCATGGTGGCTCATGATGTAATATTTGGGAACTACGTTATGAGAAGATTGGAAAGAAACTCTTTTAAGAAACATTTATGAATATAATGCAAGGGTTTTCTTTATGAAAAGTTATTCATATTTATGTTAAAAATCGAGGGTATGACAGATCGAGCTTGGTTCGGCACAAACAGTGTTGGGACAAGCAAATCCGAATAGCCAACTCATTCTTAGGGTTGAATCTCTATTTGGTTCGGACATTATGGTTCGGCTAACTCATACTGAGGTTGACGCTCCTCTCTGTGGTTTGGCCACAGTGGTTCGGCGGCCAACTCATACGTGTCTGCTCACCCACATGTGTTTAATTGCCTTATCCAATACATTGCATGTGACGTCAAGCAAAACAGTTATGGAATGAGTTAGGCATGAGTGCACATGCATAGGTGACAACTTGCGCACATGCCCGATAAGTACCCTAGCCAAAACGTCAAGTGTGACGTAGGTCGAAGGTGATTACCAAGCGTGCTTGGCACGCACTAGGTTGGAGAGCAAGCCAAAGAGATCTATATAAAGGCAAAGATTGTCACACCCTC
Organism: Rhododendron kiyosumense; assembly: GCA_019656275.1. Classification (NCBI taxonomy): domain Eukaryota; kingdom Viridiplantae; phylum Streptophyta; class Magnoliopsida; order Ericales; family Ericaceae; genus Rhododendron; species Rhododendron kiyosumense. The sequence continues at coordinate 1,400,833 of BPLS01000713.1, forward strand.
AATTTTCAACATAATTATAAATGGATTTTCATAAATAAAATCTCACATAATACGTACAATTTCCCAAAAGAAAGTTGACATTTCCATTTCCATCAATTACGCTCTAACGCCCAAATGTTTACAAAGGTACATCTTTGGCTCAATGGCCCCAAATCTTCATAAGTACTGAATATCAAAGAAGTTAAAAGCTTACAATATCCTTTAATCAAAAGATTTACAATTAGAGTTACAAATACATCTTTCAACCAAATAAATTACAAAGATGCCTTAATAACTCTTCAGTGTTAGTTTTCAAGATCGTGTCCACAATCCATGCACTCCCATCATAAAGTTACTGCCCAGAGTTAGTACCTGAAAATAAAGTAAGGTTTGAGCTACACTAGCCTAGTAGAAAGCTCTAATCTAACAATGTATACATATGAAATGTAGGAACAATCACAAGAGGAACAATGGCAATCGAAACCAATGAAAATAGCAACAGGAAGAATCCAATTCCAGACTTTTATTTCCAAAACCAATTAAGTGTTTCAACGTATAACATTTGGAAGCATCGTGAATCGAAATGTATCTCGCACATGTGTCATGAGCCGAAGCTCTTACTGGGCCAATTATAGGACCCCAATGTCCTCTGCCAGGCTTTTTACCCATTTGGGATGTCCTGATACGAGCTTATAGCTCATGCCGGGCCAATTAAAGGACCCCGATGTCCTCTGCCAGACTCTTTACCTTTTCGGGATGTCCTGATTTGTTTTCGTTGTGTCCGTAAAGTTTCAAAATCCTTTTCCAACCAATCCGTACCGTTTAAATCCAACTTTGGTCTATAAAACAATTTTTTGTAAAATCATGTTCAAATGAGTATTGAGGTCATGGATACGTCTGACGAAGTTACTAGGTACAAGCAATCAAGTTAATGGTCATTTGGGGGGTATTCGAATGAGTTGGAAGTGATCGGAGATCGAAATGGTGAAAAATGGAGCAAAACAGCAAAAGTTGGAGATAAGCAACATGTATCGATACCAATGAAAATGGTATCAATACCGTTTGGTCAAAAATGGTTCCAGACGCAAGGGTATCGATAACAATGACCAAAGGTATCGATAACGAACGACTTCCTGGGCTTCGGAACACAAAGGTATCGATAACAAAGGCTAAGGTATCGATAACAAAGGGTTTTCTGGGCTTTGGAACACGATGTTATCGATAACAAAAGCTAAGGTATCGATAACGAAGGTTGTTCGAGCAAATTTTCTACAAATTTTCATGGATTTCTCAACAACAACGACATCAACAACAATAACCACGATCAATGGCACAAATTGAGCAATAAAAACAAGTCATAGACATATATTGAAAGTTAGAACTCCCTACCTCAAGATTGAAGAACAAAGCCAAAGAATTCCTCCAAGCCCTAACCCAAATCTTGGAATTGAATGGTATTTGCCTCCACCGAGCCCAACCCAACGAGAAATGAACTCCACCACGCGAAGGAATGATGGATTGAATGGTGTTTTGTGGGTTTTGGGTGAAATTTGGTGAGAGTGGGAGTGAGAGAGTGAGAGTCGAGAGAGAGAGAGAGAAGAACGGAAGAGATGGAGTGAGGAGAAAATAAATTCCCTGCCTCTCACCCCACACACATATATGCACACATGCTTTACACACATCCCCCCTCAAATACAACACTCTATCACATTAATCCCAACTCTCAATATTTTGAAACAATTGCCTTCTTATATGCCTTATAAAACATTTAAACAAATTTTACGAATTTACGGGTCTCTACAAAGATGCATGAAACCCTACAATGGTACGCACTCTTCACCTCTCTAAATCCTTATGCTTTCATCTTCCTCCTACACTTTCTGACTAGACCGTTAAAGGGCTTTTTCAGTCTCCAACTGGTCTAGCCCTTAGTCGTGAGTTGTTTGTGAAGTTCAGGCAAAAGGCTAGGTGAACCTAGTCGCTGAACCAGGAGGCTTTGGATAGCTAGTTAACCAATCTTGAATGACAAACCCATAGTGTTTTTGAATTTGGACATTGATCTTAATGTGATTTTGTATTTAAATTTTGAAGTTTAGATGACCAGTCATCAATCTTTTCATAACAATTTTAGGTAATAGTAATGAGTAACATTAAGTGAGTTGGCAAATAAGATTTCATCAAAGCACCCGTAAAATAGAACTTCTTGGTAGCCAAATACTTTGAGAAAGGACTAGCTAAGAGAATGATGAACTAGAGTTTTTGCAAAGACCAAGGGGATGCAGACTAGTTCTAGGCTTAAGATTGATGAGATGAAGTAGGCTAGTAGCAATGGCTTCAAAACAATAGGAAAAAGGAATGGAAGATTGATGATGCTCTACAATATCTTTGTATTTTCTTTTGACTATCTCATTTTGAAGACAATAAGTCTATCCACATAGACATATTGTACACAGATTGTGTACAGTTTTTGTTGTGGGGTTCATCACGGGTCCCACACAAACTATTCAAGCCGTTTATTAAATGTTAAATATTTTTTCAAGGGTTCCCACGAAAAATCAGCTCAATCTGATATCTAGAGATGTTCGATTTAATCATCTAACTTTTCATTATCCAGAAATCTGAATGAAAATCAGATAATTGAATCGAGCACCTATAGGTATCGGATTGAGTTGATCTTTTGTGGGGACCCTTGAAAAAAGATTTTACATTTAATGAACGGCTCGGATCATTTGTGTGGGACCCGTAGTGGGTCCCACAACAAAATCTATGCACAGATTGTCTGTGTGAATTTTTTTGCTAAGCAAAAAGATTTTATTAATCTTTGAAAGAGATAACAACGATTAAACGGATCTTGAGCATACCGGTAAAAAGCCACCCGATAACCAACACAAAAGGATGGCAAGAAACCAACCAAACCCAATAAATAAATAAAAAACAAAACCCTGAATCCATGAAAACCCCACAAGGGGCAAGCCCATACAACAAAAACACCAAATCCTAAACACCACAAAGGACTACAAGCAGAGACAAACTATAAAAAATCAAAGAGAAGAATCAAAGCCAAGACCCACACCTGAAAACACACACAACCAAACACTGCCACCCACACTCGAGCCACAAGAGAAACAGCCAAAAGACCAAAACCCTAGAGAGAACCAAAGCAGCAAAACCACGCAATTAAAAATCCAAAAGAAAGGGAGGCACCCTCCTCGAAGTCGTCATCATCCTCCAAATCAACATCAATTTCCAAATCATCAAGAGCGTTAATCCTTTTTGCTAATTCGGCATCTTGTATTTCAACACAAGTTTTTAAGATAAAATTTCTCCCCCCTTTGAAATTCACGCTCAGCCTAGCACCTAAATCTATCGTCTCACTAGCTTCCTTAAACAGAAGAGAGTTTTCTGTTCCTATTGTGTACGTTGTTAGCAGCGCTGTTTTGAAGAAGTGTAAAAGGGCGACAACTGCTTTGATGAATAATACCTTGATCGAGCAACAAAAAACTGGTGCATAAAATTTATTGAATTGTTTTTAACAAAATTACGCAAGGGCCTTTATACAATTTTGCGTAGGGCTCCGAAAATCATAGGCCAACTCTGAGCGCAAAGGATAAAGCCCATGTGAATATACTAAAATCATTATAATGAACATGACATAAAATTAATTTGAATATTGGCTTAGAATATATAATTGGAAGGCCCTCCTGCATCACTGTGTACTAAAGAGACAAGCTTATGAACACTACTATAACTTTTTAATCAAAGGCTTCTTTTACAGCAATGACCCAGCTGACCAGAATAGGAGAAAATAAATGGTTGATAAACTTAACTAGCAAGTATGGAATATATGTTTTTGCACTATTCTCTCTCTTTCTAGTTGTCTCCGGAATCGTCCCGATATATCGGGAAGTGCTTGTTTCGAGCAGTTTTTAATTGAACCGTTCATCAAATCTAAGCTAAAAACTGCTCAGACCAAGACCTTCCCGGTCTTTTTTTTTTGCTGATTTCTCGCGGGTACCCTTAAAACACGTTCTGATCACATTGAGCGGCTCGAATCATTAAAATTTGATCGGAAACTATGAGGTGTTTAGGTATCTAATTAGTTGCCCCCGGAATCGTCCCGATATATCTCAATCTCACAGTTTCTAATCAAATTTTTATGATCCAAACCGTTCAATGTGTGCAGAATATGATTTCAAGGTTGCTCATATGAAATTAGCAAAACAAAAGAGACCGGGAAGTGCTTATTTTGAGCAGTTTTTAACTGAACCGTTAATTAAATCTAAGCTAAAAATTGCTCTGATCAAGCCCTTTCCGGTTGTATTTTTTCGTTAATTTCTCACGAGTATTCTTAAAATCACGTTCTAATCACATTGAGCGGCTCGGATTATCAAAATTTGATCGGGAACTATGAAGTATTTTTTTGGGTGCCCACTAGAAATCAGCAAAAAAAATGATCCGGAAGGACTTCATCCGAACAGTTTTTTACTGAACTTTATTGAACGGTTCAATAAAAAACTGCTCAAGTCAAGCCTTCCCGGTTAGTTTTTTTGCTAGTTTCTCGCGCACATCCTTAAAATCACGTTCTGAACACATTGAGCGGCTCAGATCATCAAAATTTGATCGGAAACTATGAGATTAAGATATGGAGGATATTTTTAAGGGTTTTTATAAGGGTCCCCGGAACCGTCCCATATATATATATATATATATATATATATATATATATATATATAGAGAGAGAGTAAGTACTCTGATCACATGGAATGTTTTTTATTATTGTTAATATAAAGTTAACTTTCTTTGCCAAATCGAAAAAGACATAAAAGTCGAAACAAAGCAGGAAAAGACGCTTGGGCACATGCTGTGGTTTCTTTCATGTAGATAATACCTAATGGAAAAGTGATCATCTAGTTTCCAAACATGCATTGACGGCTTAATGATGAAGTTTCATTTTATTTTATTTCATTTCATTATGAGAAAAGGCACAATTGGTTTGGTTCGATCCATCGGTTGTCTTAATGAGGACTTTTCTACACGAATTTGTTTTTCACACATGTACTGGAGGCCAGTATCCCACACCACACTCAAATAATATGAGACTATTTCACCTAGGATCGGTGACATCGGTCGCTAGGAACTGATGCCTATGAAAAATACTAAGAAGTAGCTCACCCACGGAAAACGGTTACAAGTAATTAGGAGGGGATCATTGGACTTGCCCATGAGCCTAACCATATGAATTTTCACCTTTCAACCGTTGGCCTATCTTCAGAGTCGAACTCACACTTTCAAGATGGGAACAAATCCGCTGACTAGTGGAGACAATCCTCGTTGGATTCCTAGACGAAATTCTCTAGAGCTAAAATTCAAAGAAAGCGAAAATCATTTAAAAGTGATACTTTCCACATGATGTAAGTTTTAGCTTGTTAATTATTCACATCCCTTTATTAACCAAAATTACTTGTATAAAAAAAACCTTTGTTTTACCATATTTGCTCCATAAACTTGAGATTTTAACAATTTTACTTTTCATGAGGCCAAGTTTCACTTACATGCCACAAACAACGATAAGCAGCGGTGGTTAGGAGTGCAATTTTGTTCACCCTACCTAAAATAGGATGAACATTACCGTTCTTTTTATTGGTTGAAATGGTGTGAATCACACCACAAGTGATGTCATGCTCACCTCTGCAATACTTTTTTGGATAAGCATGATATCACTTTGTGGTGAAATCCATATCATTTCAACCAATAGGAAGGAGGGTAATGTTCACATTCCTCAAAAGATAGTGAACAAAACTCAACCAGGTGGTTAGGAGTCGCCGCTGTATATAAGTTTAAAACAAATAAAAAAAAACAAGTCCATAATTACAGTCGTATTTTTCTAAGTTCTAATTTAAGAATCTATACCCGCTACCGTACCGTAAGATTATTAGACCCCATCAGATTTTAACTTCAGGGTCGTTTGCGAATTAGTGTTTCTATTTGGGAACTTAACGTGTTCAGGCCAATTTATGCATGCTAGAGAATCAATCCAATCATTCACAACATGGACCAACTTAAAATCGGGATAAAGTCTCGTATAGATTGACTCGATCCACAAAAGTTAATCATACCTGTGAGGTTTCCAACTTGATATCTTAGAAAGAACCAAACTACTAAATACGTTCCAGACTTGATCACTATATGCAACCCCTTGGAGTTCATATGCAATTAGTTTATACTGCATAAAATCTCACATAAAAATTTGTCACTAAACATAAATGTAAAAAATTCATTTTGCGGGAAACTATATATAAATTTATTTAACAATTTCTCAATCCTTCTGAAAAAATGATATCTCTGTGAATATTTTTCTTTTGCAAAAAACATGACTTGAAAACAGGTCTGATCGCAATTTTCCATTATAAAAGCCATTTGTAATTTGGTAGATTGTCATATGATTGTAAAAGTGCAATTCTAAAGCCACCTTTATAAATTGACTTCAACGCAAAAAAAGAAATCGTAAATTTTCATAAGCAAAGGGAGTACAACCGGCTTTTTCTAAAAATGATGATACAATAATTCAATTTAGAAATCTTGTGTTTTCTAATAACTAAATAGCAACTTAGTGTGTTCTTACGGACACAAACTAATTGCTAGGGAACCAATCCAATCGCCCACAGCATGGGCCCACTTAAAATCGTGATAAAATGCCAATAAAAAAAAATAATTACTAACTAAACGTGAAACCATGTAAATATCCTGGTTTAGGTCTCAAATTGTCCGGGATCGGCCCTATCCTCATTGCCAACTGGGCATTTCTGATTCTTAATTGGACCCATACTGGGTTTCTTTGGCCCATTCAGAGGTAATAAATCCGCACTTGTTTTTTTTTTTTTTTTTTTTGCAGAAAAGAAAACAAAAAGGTGAATTCTAGTACAAAGTAGTATAAAGGGATTTGTGTATTTTTTAACCAACATTTGAAACTCTAACTCTTTCGGAAAGCTTTTTGAGGTGAGCGTGACCTTGTTTATGGTACCTTTTGGCAGAAAGAGGACTGGGTAAAAATTAATTTTCCTGAAACGTACGCCAGCCTAGAAATCAAAACAAACAAACATGAACGTACGTACGTACGTAGAAATAAACTCCAGGCCATTTTCTCCCCCACAATATTCCTAGCTAGCTAAGCTAGGACAACCGAACAAAATCAATGGAAAATTATTATAGTTTTTATCGCTCCAGCTATTTTCTTTCTCTATCTCTTTTTTTGTATTCCGAACATTTTCTTAGAACAATATAAGATTCAATGTTCTGACACTGGCATGGCATAATTTTATGGTCAATACTTGCTGCGTTTGGATGCTCATCCAGGTATAATTTTCCTTCTTTAGCTTGAGAGCATCTTCTAGCATTCAGCTAATTAATATATATATGGTCGACCAGTTTAGCAAAGAAAGAATTGTCCTTTGTCATGATTCATATATACATCATACTTGGCTTAAGGTTTGAATTAATAATTGGTTGGAATGCCTTTATAGAGAGAGAGAGAGAGAGAGAGAGAGAGAGAGAGAGAGAGAGAGAGAGAGTGAGTTTTTGTTGGTACTTAGACTTTATATATAATAATAATAATAATAATATATGTCCGGCCCATAAAACATAGGGGGGGGAGAGAGCTTTGGTTTTTTGTATTGTATTATGAGTTAATTAATATATAAGATTGAGAAGCATGGGGGGAATGATGGAATTTGGATTCTCAACACATGCTTAAAGTGATTAATGGACGTAGCTAACGGACAATTATCCCCCCCCCCAATCCAACTCCCATTCGAATCTTAATCATTTATTATTATTAGTTGTTTATTAAAGTACATTAGCTTACCCTGGCAAAAAACCTTTCCTTAAACCTTTGTTTGTTTTTAATTTGACTTTACTCAAAAGTCCAAGCATTAGAAAATTCAAATTAATTTAACTTTTGTCTGAAACTGGAACCAGCCCGATGTTTCCTTTTTCTCCTTTTATCACATGCTAACAACATCATTCAAAGCTCACTTACCTTAAAGGTTGGGGGGAAGTCGGCCAGATTCCAGTACCATGTTTTTTAATTCTCGACTGTATATGTTATGGTTTGGCACTATTTTTTTCCCCCCAGATAATCAGATGTCCGGGCTATATTACGCACACCTCGACTAATTCCAAGGCTCTGAAGATAACAACTGGATATAACCCCTAGTGGCCTCAAGATTTGAAATATTTGACCTTTATAGAAATAGAACTTGTGATCTCATGAAAGAATACTTATTGCTTTCTCATGAATGGATTTGGCTCTATAATATTAACAATAACTTTAGGTGGGTGCATGTGGTTGGTTAAGTGTTGTATCCTTAATTAGCATTATTGAAATATTAGCATTTACTATTTTTTAATAACTTGATATCCGGACTATATTATTTGCACCTCAAAATTAGTATTCACTATTATATCGGCCCAAAGGTCTATTATAAGATCATATTATTCTTTGAATACTATAATTTTTAATACACTAATCTGAGCCCAATATATAGGTGAGCATAGCCAAAGGTCTATTCACTAAACACAAAGAGACCGATTAAAATTGGTATGAATTGACCACTACAGAATTGATAAAACTAAAAAAAGCTTAGAACATGAGACTTAGAAGTACAAAATATCTAAGTTTCAAGCCTTAAATATTAGGTCAACCTCGTGAGTAGGAATGATACCAGGATGGGATAGATCGGAGTTGGATTTATAGTCTTTTGTCCCTGCCCCTTATTAGAGTGGAGTCAAAGCAGGGAAAATCGGAGAGGTGTTCGGGTCAATAAATAATCGAGTCCACCTTTACCATTTCTATTTGGACTTTGTTACTGGAGAGGTTTATGATAAGAAAATACTCCAGTTATGAGAGGTAATTAAAAAGATAAAAACAAAGAAACAAAAGAAATGAAATAGTGATTTATTAGTATTTCGTATTTTACTCTTCTTATATTTAAATTAACAAATGAAATCAACATAGATAGATAATCGAAATGAAGCTCTTCCCTATGTTTTTTTTTGCCGATTTCTAGCGGGTACCCTTAAAATCACGTTCTGATTACATTGAGCGGCTCTGATCATCGAAATTCGATCGGAAAATGGGAGGTGCGGACGGTGTAGACGGAAAGAGGTTTGGACTTGATGCTGACTATATATATATAATCCCTTTTGCGGTGGCAATTTAATTAACTCATTGCAAAGTTTCACTTCACAATTCGTCGAATTTGACCGAACCATAAAACTTAACTGACTCCGAAATTTGATGAACTAGCTAGTCTCATCTTTGGAACAAATAAATATGTGCATGTACTTATTTATCTTTGATAATCAAGTATTTGAGCCAGTTTACGCACACTTTGACTAACCTGAAGTTCAATTCCACCGCCAACTTGCAGGCAATCCAATTAAAATCGGCGCAAAGTTCTGCATGGACTATCTCAAATGAGTTGAAAATGTGCACTTAGGAGGTTTCAAACATGAGACTTTAGGAGGGAGTAATTCCTTAAGTCTCAAGTTTTGACCACCATACCAACCCCTTAGGATTTAAGTCTATTTCTGTTATTGGTCTATCATTACCATGTGATGAGCAATGCCACAGCACTAACTAGATACAGAGTTGTGTAGAGTATGGTCAAGAGTCCAATGACACACCATGACATGTAAATGTATCTAAAGAAGGAAAAGAGACAATGGAAAATTAAGAAATAAAGAGGAGCAAAACCAGATAAGGGCTCCCACATAAGAATGTTCCATAGCCATCTAAGAAAAAATGTGGTGTGGCCCTGTGTTAGGTTGTCTGTAACCAGAGATTGAAATTTGAATCATCTCAAGCTTAAGGTGATCATGCATGACACATTTAAGGACGGATTAGGAAATTCAAAAAGCTATCGAAAAAAATTTAGAATAACTTGAGGTTGTAACTCAGAGAGCTCATGACTTATTCTATATGCTCCTAGTTAAGTGCCGTGACAAAATTAGTTCGAGTGGCAAAATAGTAGTGTTATCCTCATTGTTCTGTTTCAGTGCTCCCACAGCGCAGTGGGAGTAGACTTTATGAGAATTTTTACAAAGAAAAATCAATGTTGCAAAAACAAGATAGATGTACACCGACATGAATAAACCTTTATATGCTTTTCGAAATTTAAAAGCTTCGAGGGAATAAAGTTTCCCTGATCTCTTAGAAAAAAGAAGGTAACATTGCCAAAAAGCTTGACCCCACTATCACAGCAAAGGCATTGCACCTTTTGATCACAAGGTTGACACCAAGCAAATAATTTGTTTTTAGGTAAATTACACTCTTGGTCCCGTAGTTATATGACACTTAGTTTTGGTTTATTTGTGATTTTGGTCCCCAATGTACTTGCCATTTTTGTCCCCAAACTTTCAGTGTCGCGAATTTATTCCCCAATGCTTAAAATGTGCATCAAAGTCATCCCCCAATAGTCGCCGTTTGTTTTTTCCGTCAACATCAGGGGCTTTGCAGTTATTTTACCTTCATATTTAATTTACCTTTTTGTTACCCAATGTACCAACTAAGTATCATTTTTGTCCTCAAAATGTAGATAAACTAATAGCTAGGAAAAAAGAATGTCAAGGGTGTATATATAACATATGATCAACCTCCTCTTTTGTACAAAAGACCACCTTCGCAAAACCACGGCTACTATTCACATTCCCACCCACCACGGTTAATGAGAACCTTGCACCTCTTTTTTCCTTTGATATCTCCAACGGAAAAAGACTCATCAAACCAATAGAAGAAAAATACTAGTGAAAGCATAGGACCCACTCGTGTTTACTCTTTTTCGTAAAGTTTGAATTACCTTTAAATTAAAAGGGGATCCACAAGTAGTACGTGTTGTGTTCTCCTTCGAAATGGTAATAGAAATTTAATGTGTCTAAATTGATCATGAAATTGAAATTACTGAAACTAAAGGGAAATCTTGAGAAAAAATATAGGGACCAACATTGTTGTTTTCCGAATTTCCATACCCCTCTTAATCCAAATGCCCATCCCAAAGTAAGCATAGTACACATCATGATATGGATATTAACCAAGAGGAAAAAAAAAGAAAAGAGAAAAGAGAGATGGAAAACTTTGGAAGCATTAGTGCATGTGCGGTTCAATAATTTTGAGGATGGGTGGAGCAAGTAATGAGCTCTCTTTTATTGCACTGATAACCTGATGCTTTTGTCTGGTTTATTTTTGTTGGTATTCTAATGTGGTGAACAAGAAAGTTGGCATCAATACAGTCATTGAAACTAGATAATACAACAATATAGTGAAACGTACCCCTCCAAGGATCCTATGGCTGTACCGGACCCCGGCCTTTTCTCACTCTCTCTCTCTCTCTTCAATTAAGCTGAGGAGGGATGGGAGTAGAATGTTTGTCTGATTGAGAGATTCTTTCTTTGCTCTCACTTCGAAGTTTGAATCGATTTCCAATTTTGTTTTCTAGGGAAAGAGGAAGAGAGAGACTCAGCTGACAGACTGAATACCCAACGTGACTTGCTGGAAGTTTTTCTCAGGAAAATCAAATGCATTGTGAATTTACACAAATAAGCAATGATAATTGAACTGGCCTTAGTAACAGGATTTCCTCCTGTATCTTTTCATGATGCATGGCTGAGGTTTAAAGATTTTTGCTATAAAAAATGCTAGGCTCATAACAAAATCTTACGACATAGTTACAACATTCTTACATGTTAGCACTGGGGCTCAAGAACTCAGGATGTGTAAGGATGTTCTTTGGCTCCAGTGCGGACGTGTAAGGATGTTGTAACTATTTTGTTGTAAGTCTAATATTTCTCGTTCGCTATAAATGGAATTGAGAAAGTCCATGTCCAAATTGTGTGCACAGATCCGAACCCAAATGTATTCGATATCATCTAGGCTTGGCAGTTTGACCCACCCAAACAGGGCGCCAAATTTTCGGGATGAGGTTTGGCGTTACATATAAAAATTGTATATTAATCCTTCCATTCTTAACCCTATTTATAATTCTTCCACCAAATTTTTGAGTTTGTGTGTTAAAAGAATTCTCTTGCCCCTCGCTAGTCAATAATTGGCTAGTTGAGCGTTACCCTCTGCTTAAAAAACATAACTTCTTGGCCAATGGGCCAGCTGCAACCATAGAAAGGGGGTCAGTCGTTTCATGCCATTAGGCTCGTCTGGTCCGAAGGATGGGTGCGGCTTTTGGACAAGTTTTATGGGTTGGCTTTCCATATCAGGAAGTTTCGGTTTGTGTGTGTAATAAAAGGGTCCCCTAGCTCCTCTCTAGTCAACAATTGGCTAGTTAAGTAGGTTAAGTGGCATTACTCTCTTGCCCTCTGCTCAAAGAAAGAACAAGAATTTTAAGACGAGATAAAAACAAGAATCATGAGGAAAATGGGTGAAGGAAATGGAATCATCGACACAAGATGGCAATACAGAGAGGGTTGGGAAGTTTCAAAGGAAGATGATAAAAGTTTGAATAGAGTGTGAAAATGACAAAGGAAAATGCCCAGGGACTTGTCTTTGGGGTGGTTCCAGAAAGTCATGCAATGAAGTGTCCCTTAAGCAGTTTCATCCCCAAAAAAAAACAAAAGGCAAGTACTGTGCAGAGACAAACATACCCCCCCACTTTAACAGTGATTTGACCTTTGTAGTAATAGAATGGAAAATGATGTCTAGCATTCACTCTTTACTCCTTACTCTGGCTTCACCAGAGACAAACATGCCCCCTTCCTGTGACTTGCTTAACCACGAGGGCAAACATTAACATCTCTCTCTCTCTCTCTCTCTCTCTCTCTCTCTCTCTCTCTCCCCTGGGAGAAAGATCTCCCAACTTTTTTCAAGAGATCTATTCTGTACGTACTGGTGCTTCTAAAGTCGAAACATGTTAAATGAACTCAATAAATTTCTCCTCAGTATCACTACTGCTACTCTTTATACCATTTATTAATATGCGTGGCTTGAAATTTCCCATCGGAAGTGGTTGCAAGGCTAGGTTCTAAAGTCGATGGATAAGACTTGAACATTCAAGTGAATCTGAGCCATTTATTTTTATTTTTAAGTGTTTCGTTTCGTAACTCCAATTTTTTTTAAAAATATCATTATTACATCTTTCGCATCAACTTTTACCTCTACTTACCTTCTATGAAGATATTATTATTATACACTTACTCACTAACTTTTCAAAATGAAATCTACTTTAAGGGGCAAAATGAAAAATGTACCAACTTTTACCTATTTACTTTACAAAATGAACATTTATTAAGGGACAGCTCAAAATGAAATACTGAACTTTAAAAAAGGGACGGAGGGAGTACATATTTTGTTAAAATTCAAGGTAAATTACAAGTATCATCCCTCGAGTTTCACTTGATTCTCGATTTTGTCCCTCTGTTATCAATTGTACAAAGTTTGATCTTTAAGTTTACATTTGATCTATGGTACAAATAACGGAAGTTAAAAATTGGATGGAAAATATAATGTGCAGCTCACATGACTGCTAAATGGAATTATTTTCAATATTCCACCCTCACTGAGTTATCCCACTCATTGGATAAATCTCAAATGGATTATCCCAAGGAGGGCCTAATGCAATTTTACCGACGTCCACTTACTTGCAAAGGTTCCAATTGAAGTTAGGACAAAGCTCGGTATAGACTGACCCCCCAAAAATTGATAAATCTCAGAGGCTTTGAACCTGAGGCTTTAGCAGTGAGCAAACTCCTAAATTTCAAGCCTTAAGCACTTGGGTGATCAACTCCTTGCGAAAAAAGATAGAAAATGATAAATGAATGACAAGTAGAAGCAATAGAATAAAGCAAAAACCAACAATTCTTGCGAAATCATAATTGCTTCTTCTTTTTTTCTTTTTTTTTCTTTCTTTCTTTCTCCACAGCTTGAATATTACGTAGTATTCTTTTGTGTGTGTGTGTGTGTGTGTGTGTGTGATAAATTTGAACCAAATTGGAGTTTTATTTAGCTATGGCAAAGAATTAGGAAAGAGCAAAATATCTTGCTCACATCTACTGCACAGAAATATGGTTGGAATTTCTTGATCATTCGGAATCCGAACACACCTAGTGTGCTGCCAAACTTCACAAATGTCGCAAGTAACCATTCTTTCCCCATCATTCTCTTTGGCTCCGCAACCACAATCCACAACCAATTTAGTAGTTTCATTACCTTCAAATATATCGTTGTTCGTAGTTCCTCCCTCTTCATGATTTCTCCCCACAAAAACGACTTTTCCCCCGACTTCAACTACCCCGAAAACAGAGTCCGATCCCTTGGCGTTCACATTGAGTACAGATTGTGCCACAAAGCTCCTTGATCCCCAATAGATCTCTCTAAACCTCTTTTCCACATGCAGCTTGAGCTCATCAATTGTGGCATTGCTATTCAATCTGAAACACTCGTATGGTGCCATCACATTTTTTATGCTTCCATCTGCGCAACTATCGTTCCTCAATGCAATTGTCGAATTGATCATGCATTCTGATGTGATTCCTGCTTCTAATTTTGAGGGCAAATCCCCATAGTATTCTTTGATGAGGTACTTGGTGTCAAGAATGATCCTTGAAGCTATTGGAACTGTCGCAAATATCCCCATGGTCATTGTTGGATTTTGCTCTCTAAGGATGTACTTGTACAAGTAAAACAAGTCCTTCGTGAGCTGTACCTGCGTGATCATGTACCGAGCTTTTGTTTTTGAATCACCCAAACTCAAACCTTCTTGGTTGAGAAATGAATTGGAGATGTCCTCGAGGCAATACTCGAGTACTTTGGTAACAGGATTTAAGCTGCGACGGACCAAATAATTTCCCACTATGTGGTTTCCAAGCGACTTTAACACAAAATCTAATAAACCGGTGTCACCAATATAGGCGCGAGCAGCATCCCTAACCTCTTGCCTCGAAACCCACCTAAATTCAGCTCTTTTTAGGGCTTCAACAATAACTCTAGTAGCCATTTCTACTCTTTTAGGCGACCATCTACAAGTATTTTCCACCAAAATTCCCCCATTAGATGAATTATATCTCTCTTTTGGAAGGCGCGATTTAAGCTCGAGCATAAAGTGGAATAGATCACCAAGTGTTGCCAGTGAATGGCTCGAAAGTGTTTGATACCTAGAGATTATGGAAGTAAATTCGTGATTAGAGTTGCCAAGAGGATGAGCAAGCAAGCACAATGGCATGGTTTGTAGGGCTTCTATGGCCTTTTGGTACATTTGCAGGGTCACACCATAGGTTCCACGCCCAAATCCATAGCCCCATCGACCAAACCACGGCTCGCCATACCCTACTCCATGGATTAGCCTCAATTCCATGCCTTTCTTCTGCGAATCATCGCTTAAACTCACTTTCCTACCAAACAAATCACCGTTTAGGTTATTTTAGATAGAAATCTAGTCTCATAAACAAAAAATCAAACAAGTTAATCTCATGATAAACTCGGCCCCAAAAGAACCAAAGAGTACCACACTTGGCGGGGAAACAAAGCAGGTCCACAAGGCCCAACTAATCCTGCCCCAAGCCCATTCATAAAATGAATGGAATGTATATAGTAATCAGAGTTTCTTTTGGGTTCACATGGGCCAGTCCAATTTGTCTATCTTTTCAACTCAACTTTAAAGGTAAATTTTACAAATGGTCCCTCTAGTTTGCATGAATTCTTTTTTTCCCTCTAGTACTAATTGTGTCAAGTTTAACCCACATATTTTACATTATTTCTCAATTTCATCCCTCTCACTTACGGCGTCAATGAAACAAATGGAACTTAAAGGGAAAAAACTGCCATTTCTCCTTACAGAGACTAAATTGAGATTTCATGCAAACTAGAGGGACTATTTCTAAAATTTTACTTTCTACTTTTGTTTTTGCAAATAAAATTAAAAGCCACCATACTTAATATATTTCCTACCTCATTTTTTTATTGAATAATCAAAATATATTGAAAAATTTAAAGCTTTTACTATATACCACAACACAATAATATTACGAAATTTGAAAAGTAACCCCTATGTTAAATGTCTTGGTATCGTAGTGTTTCAATTGGATTTTTAATCTCCTTTTTGTTTTGTCATGCAATTGAAAAAAAAAATTGTTCAGTAATATTTAGGTATCTTGTAATTTTATTTGATTGATTAATGAAATACTCTTGAATATTAAGCTATCGAATGCGTTAATACATGAGGAGAGTGTATTTTGGGACTTACTGATAAAACAACTCATATAACAAATAAACATGGATTGATTATTTATAGCTACATGATCAATCTAGATAACTGCTTCAAATCAATATAAGTTAGCAATATTGAAGCTATGAGTTGGCTTACAGCATCACGTACCCCAAGTCGAAAGTTCACTTGCTTATTTATTATCCAATAGTGCTCTATTTTTTAATCAACGAGTATGAAATTAAGCAAATGATTTTGAAGAATTTTTTAAACGGGTGAAAAAGAAAAAATAAGAAGATTATAAAAATTAAGATAAAGCTACTAAAAAAGAAACATGATACAAAGACAATTAACTAAGGGGTTGATTATTTAATTTTCTAATATATTTGTAACGTGTAATGAAATATATCTCAACATATTTTGATTACCCAATAAAAAAATAATTGTCGTGTCAAATACATTACGTATGCTATTTTTTATTTTTACTTGCAAACAAATGTAAAATTTTAAAAATAGTTCTTCTTGTTTCCATAAAATTTCAATTTCGTCCCTCTTTAAAAGGAAATGATAATTTTGCCCTTTAGTTCTTTTTGTTTCATTGATGCCGTAAGCAAGAGGGGACGAATTTGAGACATAATGTAAATTATAGGATTAAAAGTGACATAATTAACATTAGAGGGATGAAAATGAGAATTCATGCAAACTAGAGGAACTATTTGTAAAATTTACCCAAACTTTTACGTCTGCATTTGATGAACAACACTTCTACAACCACAGACACTCCCCAAATTGACATGATTGTGAATATGTGTGTAAATGTGTGTGGTTATAGAAGTTTTTGTTGATGAAAGGTGCAAGAACTTTTTTAACCTCAATGCCCTTTCAAAGGTCCAATGTGCAAGGTGCCAGAACTTTTGTTCAACCAAGTGTTTTCTGAAAGACACTATGTTGGGTTTGCAGTTTTGAAATTTATTTTTGAGATTAAAAAAATTCTATAGGTTTGCGTATTTTTTCGTCTTTAGTAAAAGTTTTTAACATTTTAAAAAACTCTTTTATTTTTTGAATAGAGGTATGCTATATACATCCAAAAAGTAAAAAATAAGTAAAAAAATTTGACAAAAAATCACTAAAGACGAAAAAATACGGATGATGAAACAGTCAAAAATTTTGGAGAGATTATTTTTTAAAGGAGAACCAAACATGGTTTTTTTTGAGATCCCATGCCTAGGAATTGAGGGGAAAAAAAATTCCATTTAATGAACTCTTAAGGCTTTTTGTAAAAAAAATAAAAAAATCACTAGAAAATTCAAGTGCTGCATATTCAATATATATATATATATATATTAAAATACACTAGAACATAAAATTTGCTAATGGGCTCACCTTGCTCTTAATCCACTGCACAGTCGATCCCAAAACTCCATGATCCGGTATCCGGGTAAGTCCGAGCCCATTTCCAGCCCATTGAAACAGAGCAAATGCCCAAACCCATTAGAATGGAAGACACCATGCATTATATGGGCCTTTAATTCCAGTAAGTTAGACTTGCCCTTTGTTGGATCAGCTGTGTCCTTGAAAGGCAGCAAGAAATGATATTTCTTATTGCAGATCATATGATGCCCCCAGCCTGAGCTACAATGAAAAAAATAGAACCATGCATGAGAGAGAGAGAGAGAGAGAGAGAGAGAGAGATGGTTAACCAGTCTTTGAATTGTTTCCCTCCCATTTTTGTTGCAAATTTTTTTCCTTTTTTTGGCCTCTTTTAATAGTGTAACTCAACATCTCTCTATCTGTTTTCAAAAAAAAAAAAAATCTCTCTATCGATCGCTATGATCAAAAAAACCAAAAATATCTCTCTGTCGCTTAAACTTTCCTTTCTTATCTCAATCGTTTCAGTTCTCTATGTGAAAATATCTTATGATCGATGTTAGCTTTCGAGATTTTTTCACTTTACCTACATATTGGCAATGTTTACAGTGTCGATCGAGCAACACCTCCAGCGGTTCTTCCACAACAAACAACATTACGTGAATCGGAGGGTGATGGTGGACCTCCAGCGGAAACGACCATCCAGCGACACCACCAGTACTCCCACTGCACAATCCACTTTCTATATTCCCAAATTCCAGAAGAGCCTTGACATTTTCTACAAACACGCCACCACCATCCCAATCCACAGGGTGGCCTTTTTCGCCAAACGTCTTGAACTTCAAGACCCTCTCCCCTCTCCTCCTCTTCTTGCATGAACTCAGGTCCAAATGAGACATATTTTGGGGTGGGGTGGGGTGGTGGTGGGGAACCCTAGAGGAACAGAGAATTAAAGGGGGAGAGTCTGGGTAAGAGAGGGTTCCATTCCAAGAGAGTTTATGAACTAGAACACCTGTATATATTTATATGCACATGGATAGTTAGCTAGCTTGATCACACACATGGTGCCTAGAAATAAAAATGGAAGGAACTCTAAATGAGATATTTATCTAAAGGGTGCAGTGGTAGCTCACTATGTGCATGATTTGTTTCAAAAATGGAAGTTTGCGAATCTATCGCGGATTGCGTAGTCATGGATAGGAGAAGTTTTTGGTTGCCGGGCGGGTACCCCGTCGGCGATTCTAGCCATTCAAATGTGTTTTTGACGGTCCAAGTTTTAGAGAAAGAAAAAGAGGAGAGAGAGTGGTCAGGTGAGGGGAGAGAGAGGAAATAAATCTAGACCGTCTAAAAAACGTTTGGACGGTCAGAATCACCGACGAGTATTGCCACATGGTACCCGCTCGGGACCCAGAAATTTCTCCATGCGTAGGGGTAAAAGAGTAAAGTAATGGCACCATGCTTTTGGTCATGCAACTATAACCCATTGAAATATCTGTATTTTCTGAGAAAAGATTTACGATCAGCTAAGGCATGTGGAAAGATTTCTTGAATTAAGAGAGACGAATGCAAATATCGAACTTGGCCAACTACCGTGATTTCAATAGTAATTGAAATTTTCGGGTGACATATAGCAAATAAAACAAGCTAGCATCTTTTCTGCTATTGTTTTGCCTTGTTTTTTTGGTTTATTATATTCTTTCAATTCATTTTTAATTGTCCAATTTTGTCAATTCAATTTATTAAGAAGATATTAACATTACACTTTACACGTCATCTTTTACCTCTACTTTTCATAATTATCCTTCACTTTTATCCATTAACTTTTTACGCTTTAACTCCTTAAAAGGACAAAACAAAAATGATACAGACTTTTTTTTGTTTTTAATTTGTTGTTGGGGGGGCGGGGGGTGGGTGGGTGGGTTGGGTTGTTGGGGAAGGGGGTTGTAAATAATGATATACATACTCTAACCCATTAGGTTTTCAAAATGAATACTTATTTAGGCAGAATTCAAAATGAAATATTGAACTTTTATTTGAGGATGGAGGAAGTATTAACTAGCATATATAATTGTGGTTTCTACCTTTGTGATCCATAAACTTGAATCCTAATCGCTTCCTCTGAAAATCTAGACTATGGACTATCACTTAATTCCTCCTACTTTGCTCTCGTTTAACCACTAACCAGAGCCTCAGTATTATAATTTTCATGTTTAGATCCTTCAATGTCAATAATTAGGTGAGTGTTGTCCACTCCAAGACCAGAGGATAAAAAAACAATTTTATGTGCTTTGTTCGGCCCGAATGTATATGGATTTGGTTACACAATATCAGTCTTTGGAATCGCTCTAAAAATAAACTTGTGGTTGTGATGTCGAATGACAAAAAGACTTAGAAACCACTCCTAACA
Organism: Rhododendron kiyosumense; assembly: GCA_019656275.1. Lineage (NCBI taxonomy): Eukaryota > Viridiplantae > Streptophyta > Magnoliopsida > Ericales > Ericaceae > Rhododendron > Rhododendron kiyosumense. The sequence goes on from BPLS01000713.1 coordinate 1,420,789, forward strand.
CCAATTAGGAAAGTTGGTGGCAAAGTGGTCCAACAAGTGGTATCAAAGCCAGAAAATCATGGGTTTGAGTCGCGGGAGCATCATCGTCAGAGAGGGATTGTTGGGTCCAGAGTGCCCTTATCAAGTTGGCTACACAATACCCCCTCCTATGACCACTCTCAAAATAGGACTTTCAGGTGTGAGGTCGAATGTCATAAAAGACTTAATTGAAACCCTCTCAACACCAATTGATTTTACAAGAGATGTTGGAAAAGAGGTCTGACATTCGTAATTGAGCTAATTTTCAGATGGATAATTTTACCTGAAACTGTCAATGGTGCTCTCTCTTTAGCTTTTCTCAAAATTAGATTTATCCATTACATACACTAACCATAAAATTAGCCTAATTAGGAAGGCAAACCGAATAACACGATGGTTTTGCCTCTTTATTTTTAAAAACAGAGATAGATAGGATTAATATTGTACTGACTAATTACAAAGGTTAGATATGGAAGGTTGGCGATATGCATGTTCATAGTTCTTTTGGAAGACAAAAGACAAATGCGATATCTCTTGGGCAACTGCCCATAGGAAGATATATACTTGTACTAAAATTCAACCCGTCCACTTATTAAAATTAAAAAATGCATATATACTCAGTGTACGAAGCCCTCGTCTATGAAGAGTTTAGGAAAGAATTGATATACACAGTCCAATTACCCCCTACAAAAGTTGAAACCCGTGACCTTCAAGTCACACGTAGAACAGTTTCACCATGGATTAAAAGAGCATGGATGTTCCTTCGTCTATATATTTCAATGGCAGAAAAGGATAAAATGGAGAGACAGGGAGAAAATCCTTAAAACATTTCATTGGACCGAGATAGAGTACTCATGAGTCGTATGTACATATGAAGCATTTTGGTACTCCCTCCTCCGTCTTTGCAAAGATAATCTCTATCTATAATTCTATTACGAAAAGTTGAGTCACTTCCAAATTGAAAAAGTAAATTACACCCTCCATGCATAGTTTTTTAAAATTTCTACACACCAAATTAAAAGTTTCAATTTGATTTGGTACGGCCAACATCAATGCTGATGAGAAAGGTCACTCTACCGATCGACAAGACCAGGAGCCGTTATTTCCATGTCTAGTATATTTTTTAAGGAAAAAAAAATAGAGAGAGGTTTTCTCCCGGACATCGTATTAAAAGCAACGTACCGGTGCTTCATAAGGCGAGGTGATCTGCACAAACCCACGCTATTGAGAGTCTGATATGCCTAAGATCTTTCCATGCGCACTGAGACCCAATCCATTGGGAGTATCTACGGAGTCTACCACCATATCATGTGGTATTACATAGACCTAATATACATTGAATGACTCATATTCACTTAAAAATATAAGCCTTATAAGTGGTGTATCATCCAATTGTATATTAACATCCAACTATTTTCTATTATCCGATATGGGACTCAACCTTCACATTTGTTCCCAACACACGTTAACACCATCATTGAAGAAGTAGACTGACTATTGAACGCGCAAGCCATTCCCCGGATGCAATAACAAACTTGGCTTACAACGCACGGGAAATGGCGTATATGGATCGACTACATGAATCTCAAAGACACTAGCTCGAAGGATTGCTATGCTTAGCCTCTAATAGATCAACTGGTCAATGCAATAAGAGGACATGAGCGGTTAAGCTTTATGGAGGCGAATTTGTGTGACAATTACTATTATATAATCACTAACACTTTGTTGGAAAATGGAATTTTACCAAAGAGAATTTGGTGGAACCCACACTGCGTGAGGTGGGCCCAACAACAGTGAACAAATTCCATTAAGATATGAATGAGAAATTATCTCATTATGGGAATTGGAAAAGCCAAGTGACGTGCGTGCGCGCCGTCACCAAACACCTAAATTAGACTGGGGCTGGGGCCGAAACTCAGGATTCGTGGGCCTGCAACCTGTGGTTCGAGGTCTGTGGTCTATGGTCTAATCTAGATTAGTTTGGAACTGACTAGATTGTGGTCCTAATTATGCTCCAGAATGAGAGCACGTGAGTCTGTGACTCTTCAATTGTCTGGCAATGAGTTGAATGCTGCAATTGAATGGTTTTCCAAGGATTAATCACCGTATTAATCATAAGGTTAATTCCCCGAATTGAATGTATTGAATTCCCCCTATTGAATGGAAAGGCTCCCTATTCAATTCTGGTATTAATTGAGGAGGCTCCTCTTCAAGCTATATAAAGGAGCCATTCTTCTTTGTTTGGAGACCAAAAAAAAATTTCAGAGAATATCTCCATCTTCCAATATTGTTCTTCCTTTCAATAGAGAGAGTACAGACATAAGTTTGTTTGACGGGCAGTCTACGGCGGTGCTCCGGTGGCTGAGTGGTAACCGAGTCAATCCTGGGACACAAACACCGACACAACCTCCAGCACCGGTGAGGCAGCGAATTTGTCTTAAGGGCACCGTTGTACAGAACGGGTCTTGGTTTGCGAATTCTTAATCCTTTACAATGCATGTTCTATTTATTGTAATTTTGTGTTCAAGTTGTAAATTTCCGTATTTGTAATTTTCAGAAACTAGTAAATTGGTTATTATTTTTCCGGGAAAGACTACAATACACACCCCTTATGTGGGTGTGTATCATATGCACCCCCCAAAATATTATGAATTATAGAGAAAAAGTTACGAATCGTATTGCTAAAAAGTTACGAATCGTATAGAGGTTACGATATACACCAAAATGTTATGAATCATAATGAAAATGTTACGAATCGTACTGCTGAAAAGTTATGAATTCTAGAACAAAAATTTTTTTTTTTTGCTCGGCAATTCTAGAACAAAAGTTACGAAACATGCTAAAATGTTATGAATGAATCATAAAATATGTACATATGGTACACCCTTTTAAGGGGTGTGTATTGTAGACTTTCCCTATTTTTCCACACTGTTTTCCTACAATCTTAAGACAAATTTTTTCTTTTGGGAAAATCAGTTTCGGTTCTGAATTGAAAATCAGTTTCTGGATCTTCGAACAAGGTTTTGGGAAAACATTTTGAGTTTAGCTCTCGGATCAGATTACGAGCTTTTAACCCTTCAAAAGTTTTGACTTTCCAAAGGTTATAATCTGCATTTTTTCTCGGGACAGTATTGTGACTAACGATTTAATAATTGGTTTCCTAATCTCAGTGGAGTATTGCGATTGTTAACTTTACTGTCTTGCATGGTTAAAATTGGAGAAAATTGTGTATGCTTCTGTTCAACCAGTAGTGTTTTAGTTTAAAGTGCTCCTATTTCGTGTAGTTTTGCATGCTCTAAGTGTTTCTAATTGTTTACATCTCAGTGTAGTATTTTCAGTGCTCATGGGATTTTTGATCAGTTTCGTAACAGTAGAGTAATGTTCTATTGGTTTTGACTTTTCAAAGTATAGATATTCTTGAATTGGCGTTTCCTTCAAACAACATCAGTGAAATCTTTGGAAAAGTTATTGTATGCTTTTGTATTGCATGCTAATTTTGCACCTTTGTGACTTGTTACTTCTTTTTTTTTTTTAAAAAAAGAGTCATTCATTCAACACAAGTCCATTGGGCAAACAGATTCCAGAACAAATACAGAAAAGAACCAAAGTAACCTAAACGTCGATCTCAAGCACCTACTGCCGAAGCAGGCCCTACGATAACACTGGTACATAAGAGCCAATCTCGGTCTAGATAACAGAGGATCAAAAGATATCCACAGCTCAAACCCTAAACAAATAAGCATCGCTGAAATTTGAAGACAAAGCAACAAATTAACTAAAATCTAACAGTCTCATGGACAAACCACACGCGGCCCCGGCCTAAACACCACCAGACCACCGGTGACCAAAGATTCATCTTCTTCTAGCCGAAATTGTTGCGTAGCCCAAAACAAAACACCACCGGACCACCACCAACCCCAACAACACCACCGAACCACCAACCCCAAAAACAGACATCCAACCACGAACAACGGACCATTCCTCAATAAGCGCCGAGTTATTTGCCCACCACCATAACCCACCAGATCTGGAACACCCAGACTAGTACATAAACCAGACGGGGGAGACCCACAGGTAGAAAACATAGAAAATCAAAAAAGAAAAAGTTCACATCCCGAAACATATCTCCCTTATTCAGCCGCATCGACGTCCACCGCTGGGCCGCCCACCACAAGCAGTTTACCTTGCTTCGACTTGAACCAGAAGAAAACACCGGACATCACGGACGAGCACCACCATGAGAGCTGGATCTCTGGGTCAAGAAATCAAAAAACAAAAACAAGCAAAAGGGGGGGACGGGAGAACAGGGGAAACGACATTGGGAGGTCAGGAGATGCGGGAGGGGAGGAGGAGGAGAGGTGGAGGAGGAGGGGCCAGCTCCCATCCCCCAAGGAGAGAACCCTAGTCGCTGCAAAAGTTAGAGAGAGGGCAGAGGAAAAGTTAGAGAGAGGGGAGGTGATGTCTTCGCAATCATCATTTTGACTTGTTACTTGTGGTTGACGGGTTTCAACGTTCATAGATCGTGATTTTGACATTTACTGACCAGTGCATGGTTTTAACCTTTACACCATCTTGGTTTTAATTGGTTGGTCAGTTACATTTCGGGAAAAGGTTTACGTTTTTTTTTAAAAAAACAGCAGGGTTGATATTATAGACTTGATTGGTGAGATACTTGTTTGACTTTTCAAACGTTAAAACTTGTTTTTACAACAGTATAAAGGGTTCCTTTTGGAGTAAAGGCATATACTATGCTATTTATTTGGTGCATTGAATTCTTGAGTTTAGAATTTGACTTTTCAAAGTTATTGTTTATAACTTTTGAAATCAGAGAAAAGGTTTTGTCCGCTACTGTAATTCTTGGATTAGTAAAAGGGTATTTGTATTTATTCAGTTTACTTCATAACCCGACTGATTTGTTAATTGGTTTTGGTTATTATAAGTTATCATCTACTGTCCAGATTGTTGCTAGTTATTTCTTTTGGATTGGTAACTGATGCAATTGAGTGTAGTAATTGCACGTAAAGGGCAAATCATGTTAGCTTCGGGATTGGGCCTCGAATCAGTTTTTGAAAAACTGTTTGGCTTTGGCCTCGATCTGTCATGCGCGACTTGATCATAGATTATTGGTAAATTGTCTGGATTTGGCCATGGTTAGTCGTGCGCGACTTGGCTTTGGATCACGGATCGTTCGGCCTCTGGAGTGGTCTACTCGACTTTGGCCTTGACATTGCTCGGCCTCAGTCCTATGTTTGATTTGCTCGGTGGATATAGTTTTCTGTACTCGACTCTGTTGGGCCAAGTGCTTGCAGAAATGGCTCCAACCATGGGAATACTTGTGATGGTATTGTCCCAAGTGGTGTGACCACAATTGTTTGGTGCGCTAACAAGTGTTTCCTGCGGGAACAAGTTTCTCTCATTTAGGAAATGAGCAAGATAGGCAAGTGATTGCTTTACGAGGGTCCAAGTGGTAGAGACTTCTTATCAATGAGTTGAAAGAAGTACTAAGCCATTGGATTTAATCCACACTGAGGTGTGTGGTTTACAGTTACCTTCGAATGTGGGGGTGTCTCACAAAAGTAGCTGTACCTCCACGAAAAATGAAAGATATAGGCCTTGCAGATGTAATACTAGGTGTTAAAAAATCACCAGAACATCTGATAGACTTGTACTATCTCAGACTCATTGTGTTGATAAGATTCTTGAGAAGTTTAGCAAATCTACGAATGTAGCTAGGACTCCTGTGGATGTGAATTTCCACTTATCCAAGAATGTGGGGGAAGGAGAATCCCAATTGGAGTATTCTCGGATAATTGGGAGTCTAATGTACCTAATGAGTTGTACAAGGCCTGACATAGCCTATTCAGTTAGCAGACTGAATAGATACATGAGTAATCCAGGGGATGACCACTGGAAGGCGATAGTGAGAGTACTACGCTACTTGAGGTATACTTATGATTTCGAATGCACTGCACCAGATATCTTGCAGTACTAGAAGGGTATTGTGATGCTAATTGAATATCCGATATGAAAGACTCTAAATCCATGAGTGGATATGTCCATACGTTTGGTGGTGCAGCTATTTCTTGGAAGTCTTCAAAATAGACGTGTGTTGCGCGGTCTATGATGGAATCTGAATTCATTGCTTTAGATAAGGCAACAGAAGAGGCAAAATGGCTATGCCAGTTTTTAAAAGATATTCCAAGATGGTCGAAATCTGTGATAGTAATTTGCATCAATTGCGATAGTAAATTAGCAATTGGAACGGCACAGTGTAACATGTATAATGGTAAGTTGTCGTAAACACAATACCATTAGACAACTGCTCTCAACTGGGGTTGTCACTGTTGACTATGTGAAGTCAAAAGACAACATTGCGGATCCGTTAACCAAAAGGTTAAATAAAGAGCTAGTTGAGAAAGTATCGAAGGGAATGAGGCTAAAGCCTACTACGCTCGTGTTACCGTGAAGGAAACCCAACCTAGCTGATTGGAGATCCCAAGATCTAGGTTCAATGGGACAACCTACTTGCGAGTAACAGAGAATGATCACTGTGGAGACATGTTCTCCTGCTCATTCCTATGGTGCGAAATAGTGATACCTGAAAATGGAAACAGGTTAAGCATTGCTTTTAATGACTCTTATGCGCTGAAATGTCAGGCGGGATATAGCAGGATGCCCTTTATAAGAAGGTCACCTATGTGAGTATAAAGTGGGGCCGCCTCTTTGAAAATTTAGGAAGGCAAAATTCTCGAGAAAATACTTGCAGAACCAAGAAGGGGTGTCATGGCCAAAATGAACCCAACAGTGACAACTAAACTTTGTTTGGAGAAGTTCCGTGTGAGGCCTGTTGTCTCGGTTTACACAAACGGTAGAACAGTTCAAGACATCATGTTCACTGGTCAGCCTGTAAATCCGATAGGTCTTCACAAGGGAAGGTTCAAGGCCAAAAGCTACCTATCCTATGCGGGATTTTTCCGTTGTACTCTCTCTCGTGTCAACTTTGTCTTCCGAGTCGGTTTCCGCCAATTTCATTCATGTGGGGGATTGTTGGAAAATGGAATTTTACCAAAGAGAATTTGATGGAACCCACACCGCGTGAGGTGAGCCCAACAATAGTGAACAAATTCCATTAAGATATGAATGAGAAATTGTCTCATAATGGGAATTGGAAAAGCCAAATGACGTGCATGCGTGCCGTCACCAAACACCTAAATTAGACTGGGGCCAGGCCGGAGCTCAGGATTCGTGGGCCTGCGACCTGTGGTTCAAGGTCTGTGGTCTATGGTCTAATCTAGATTAGTTTGGAACTAACTGGACTGTGGTCCTAGTTATGCTCCAGAATGAGAGCACATGAGTCTGTGACTCTTCAATTGTCTGGCAATGAGTTGAATGCTGCAATTGAATGGTATTCCAAGGATTAATCACCGTATTAATCACAAGGTTAATTCCCCATATTGAATGTATTGAATTCCCCCTATTGAATGGAAAGGCTTCCTATTCAATTCTGGTATTAATTGATGCTTGACCGACCAGGTGTTAATAAAATTAAACTAAAAATGCGTCCCAAGCGTAGGACTCTCGACCAGTGTAGCACAATAATTCCGGAAGTACCGGAGTCGAACCACAGAGACGGATGGACGGTGCTTACTCAAAAGTGTTGAATTCTAGTTTAATTTGTCTCTTAGGTAGCCACCCCTTGTTCAATGAGATTGATTTACTAACTAAATTACCAAACTAAATTAATTAAATAAGGATTTAAAAAGGAGAGTACAGCCGTGGGAACTCAGCGTCCGCAACTAGCCTAACCAATATTTACTCGGGCCACAATTATTCACTTTGTTGATTTTAGAATAGGACAAAGGATCCCTAACAAATGCGCACCACTTGTCACCATTATCCGTGCGCATTCGAATTCCGGCGATGCCTGGGTTTTGTTTGTTAGAAGAGTTTTCGTCTTCTAAAATTGCTTAAAGGTTAAATTAATTCGATCCCGAGGTAAAAACATTAATTAAACTAGCCACGAGACGCCTTTGCCCCGTGGCCGCACTCTACAGAACTACTCACTCATCATTTTATTAAACGCAGTAACAATTAAAACCCTAGATCTAAACATGCTTCGAATAATCGGAATAGAAGTAAAAACACGATTCCACAGACTTACGGAAGAGTAACGGATTCGATTACTGAAGAATAACAGGAATTAACACTGGAAAACTTGAAAGAACTTCAATTAAAACTTGAATCTGCAAAAAGAACTTAGAAAACAGTAGCCAAAAGTTAAGAGCGGAAGAAAACGTCGTTATGAAAAAGCTGCTACAATCCTAAATAAAAACGTACCCTAATTCTGAGCTAAAACGGGGTTTTATACTAATCTCTACTAAAATCCTAACATAAATCGAAATGGGACCCGCCATAGCACAAAACGCCGCCGTTCCTGGGCCTTTAAGCCCTCGGTAGCGCTATACCAAAAAGGGTGTAGCGCTACCTAACCCTTTAACTGTTCCCTTTAACTGCAAGGTAGCGCTACACCAAAAAAGGTGTAGCGCTAGAGAGAGCTCTGTTCACTCCGAGTAAAAGCTATGCCATTTTTGAGCGCTATACCACATCTTCTGTAGCGCTCACTAAGGTTCTGTTCACCTTCTCACGAATTTGTGTCCAACACTTAGTCTCCACGGCCCTCCTTGCTCTCAAGCTCCATCTCGGCTTTCCAGGACACCTCTCCAAAAATGCCAAAACATCTAGATTCCCTGCAAATCAATCACAAACACAAAATCCAACCACGTGCACGCATTAAATGGAAAATGAGGATTACATGCACGTCTAACGCGCTAATTTCTCCTACTTAGGCGCTTAAATTCATGAATTCCGCGCGCCTATCAATTGAGGAGGCTCCTCTTCAAGCTATATAAAGGAGTCATTCTTCTTAGTTTGGAGACCAAAAAAAATTTCAGAGAATATCTCCATCTTCCAATATTGTTCTTCGTTTCGATAGAGAGGGTACAGACACAAGTTTGTTTGACGGGCAGTCTACGGCGGTGCTCCGGCGGCTGAGTGGTAACTGAGTCAACCCTGGGAGACAAACACCAACACAACCTCCAGCACCGGTGAGGCAGTGAATTTGTCTTAAGGGCACCGTCATACAGAACAGGTCTCGGTTTGCGAATTTTTGATCCTTTACAATGCATGTTCTATTTATTGTAATTTTGTGTTCAAGTTGTAAATCTCCGTATTTGTAATTTTCAGAAACTAGTAAATTGGTTATTGTTTTTCTGCACTATTTTCCTACACACTTTACACACACATTCACATTTTTTTTGTGGGTTCCACACACACTAAAAGTGTAATGCATGTGGTCCTCAATTTTAATGCGAGAGAATTTGTATAAATATTTGTGTAAGTATATGTAATTGTAGAATAATTCTTTGTGTGATTTGGTAAGTGGTAATAGAAACCGATCTTGACTACATGCCATCTAGTTGGCACGACGACTAAGAGCACGTATGGTTAGCAAAATTTGCTAGTGAATAGTACATATTTTACATTTTACCTACATCGATCTCTTTCAATGCTACACTAATACACACACACACACACACACACTCTCTCTCTCTCTCTCTCTCTCTCTCTCTCTGACATTAACCATATTGTTTTAATATATAAACCATTTCAAATAATTTAAATCCTCTAATTTTCAATCCGTTCAAACCGGTGCAGAGATGTTTTATGTTTTTTTATCATATTATTATAAAAGGTCATAAATATTTTTTATCTCTGGGGCTCTCATAATCAACTGCTCTACAAAGTCCTAAATAAATAGCAGATACTTAATTATGAGAGGTCTAGACACAAATTAATTATGACCCTTTAGAATAATATGATTAGAAAAATAAGATCTTCGCACCAGTTCAAACGGATTGAAAATTGAAGCACATAATTTCTTTTGATACTTTTTATTAAAAAATATGGTTGAAAAATTAAGTACTCCAATTTTCAATCTGTTTGAACCGTTATGAAGATCTTATTTTTTTATCATTTTATCCTAAAGAAGCATAACTAATATTTGTCTCTAGAACTCTCATAATCAAGTATTTGATTTACAGGGTCCCAAAATAGAGAGAGAGAGAGAGAGAGAGAGAACGGGGCGGATTTTTCACCTCATTTTTGGGTATAGAGTTGGGGTCGGGATAAAAAATCTAAAATCCGACCGGGTTTGGAGTGAAAGTACCCCGCTCCTAAACCCGCCTCGAAATGTATTTATATATAAAACTATACTTTTATTACTAATCTAATTACCATTATACTAAAAAATTTATATCTCTAATATTTGTATCATTATACTCAAAAAAAAACTTTTATTCTTATCTTTATATTTCAAAATTACACTAAAATATCACTTTATTTATAAATATTTTGTTTTTAGGTTAATAATTTTTTTAAATTTCTTACGGAGTGGAGTGGGTAAATCCGATCCCCGTCCCGTCCCGTTGACATTCCTAGAGAGAGAAGATGAAAAAGAGAAGTGAAGAAGAACGAAAGAGAGAGAAGAGTAGAGAGAAACAAATAATTGTTTAATTTATACCTCCTTTAGGACCGCTACAATCGTTCTCCAATTATACGTAAGAACTGTAGCAAAATTACGTGAGCTTCCTTTCTAGGCTTTAGCTCTCTAGCTTTTACCTAAAAGCAGCCCAATACCGGTGTAACGACCCTGATTTTTGATCGTTAAAAATTTCGTTAAATATTTGAATTTTATTTTAATTTCCTTGTAATTTGTCATAATTACATTTTTGCCCTTCAAATTTGATTTCTTTGCGCTTTAGCCCGTATAGCGAGCCTAGTTAGCTTCTAACCGGCTAGTTGGAGTAACTAAGCTAGGAAGCTATTTAGTTACTTTTCCCTAACCGCAAAATGACCGTTTTGCCCTCGTGAACCTTTTGAACCTTAGACTAAGAATTGAATATTCTTTTTCTTAAATTTATTTTGGTTTTAATCTTGTCCATTGGACAATAAATGTTAGGGAAACTATTGTCCATTGAATAATAGAACCCCAATTATTTATATTAAAAGTCTACTTGGGTAAAGTACTAGTCTTTATTAAAAAGTAACTTTTTGATTACTTTAAAGTACCTTTTTGAATTATTTTATTATATAATCTCCCTAGCAACTATTATCCATTGGATAATAAAAGTTAGGGTGGTTATTATCCATTGGGTAAAAGGTTCATCTTTCAACCTAGTACATGGGATTATTAATTTAATCTTTCTTTTTAACCCCATGTGCCAAAAGTACCAATTATTTTAATATAAAAGTTACCTAATAACTATTGTCCATTGGATAATAGAAGTTAGGGGATTTATTACCCAATGGGTAATAGGTTGTTCTTCCACCCAAGTACATGGGTTGATTTAATCTTCTCCTTTAAACCCATGTGGGGTAAGTACTATTATTTTACTTTTTGTTTAAAGGCTTGAAATTTCATTAGTACCCTTTATTTATTTTATATTGGGATTTTGATCTTCCTAGATCATTTGGTACATGTGTATATATAAATTTAGTACTTGGATGACTAGAATATTGCATTAAGTACCATGTGCCAATTTATTTTGTTATTGGGCAAATCTTAGCCCTTAAGTCTACTTTAGATCTTTTGTACAAAAGTATCCTTGTTTAATTGTTTCTTGCACATGATTGTATATATATATACATATGTACTTGAGAAAGAGGGAGAGAGAGAGGAGAGAGAGGCCGGAGAGAGAGAGAGAGAGAAGAAGGAAGGAAGAAAGAAGGAGAGATTTGGTTGGTACTTCCCATTGATCTCCCATTGTACTTCAAATCCATGAGATTCATATTCTTCCAAACCAAATCCTAACTCCATTGTACTCTTGTATACACCTTGCAATGGTTTAAACCCTAAGATCTTGTACCAATCTCATCTCCACCATTCAATTGATCCAAGATCAAATCCTTGGTACAAAAATAGCCATGCAAGCCTAGGATTGCCTTTGATCTTCCATGATCTCTTGCCAAGTGTCAAGGTGAGACTTAGAGAGAGAGAGAGAGATGAGAGGGCCAAGCTCTTGCCTATAAATAGAAGGCCATTCTCATGCTTTGAACTCACACCTCAAGCATTTGCTCTTCCTTCTCTCTAGAAACCATTTTCTGTTTTTCTGGGCAGCCTACTGTCCCGTCGAAAATCCCCAGTTTTATCCTGTTTAGACTAGTTTTTAGGATCAACTTCCTTCTAGAAAGTTGTAGAGCACTTCGAAACCTTGAAGTTAGGCTCAAGAATCACCCCAATCGGTTAAGAAATGACCAAGATATTGGCATCCGAAGTTCAGTAAAATTTCTGGATTTTCATTTCTTGACAGGTTACTGTCACTTCGTTTATCCCCATTTTTCTCCAACCTAAAGTCATTTCTAGGATTAACTTCCTTCACAAGAGTTGTAGAGGGTTTCGAGAGCTTCGTTTTCAACCCAAGAACGACTCTATTCGGCCAAAGATTGATCGAGTTACTGCCGTCTGAAGTTCGGTCCAGATTTGGAACTTTCACCGCCCATAGGACTTTCCAACTAGTTTATTCGGCCCCGACTAGTTTCGGATCAAGGTAGATTAATCTCTACACATTCTCCCTAGTATAACTTTCGTTATTTTAGTTTATGATAAAGTTATCTATTGCTATCGATGAAAATATTCGAAAGGTGTTCTTTTGAATTAATGAAAAGGATGGGGAGTATGTTGGACTCATCAACTTATGTTTTGAGCATGCTAAATAATTAGATGATCTTGCTAGTTTGGTTTCAAGGTTATGAAGCATGATTTGTGATTACATATGTGATATGTCCTACCACGGAGTCTTTGCATGTGACGAGACACGAGAACCGAGAAAGTAGAAACGTAACACCTAGGGTGTGGATAATGATAAGATGTGTTTTGAAACCGCAACGTGGCCGGACTTGGTAGCCCGTTGTGTGAACGAAAACTCGTAATGTGGCCGGACTTGGTAGCCCATTGCGTGGGTTGTGAAAACCATAATGTGGCCGGACTTGGTAGCCCTTTGTGAAGATTGCCAATAGGGCCGGACGTGGTAGCCTTATTGGTAATATGGCTTGGTTTTCCGTGGAGAGGAGTCAATGCAAGTTTTTTTTGTGTGCCAATGGGAACCCGGTGCGGCGGAACCATTGTGAGGATACTCGGGAACCCGGAACGGCGGAACCGAAGTTGGGTGTGTATGGCTTGGTTATCCGCGGTACGGAGCCAATGCAAATGATTTTGTAAAAGGTTGATTTGTATATGGAAATGGAGACACGGTCTACAAAGAGTTGCGTAGGAGAAACTCGGAGAATCTTGGACACCAACGGTAGTTAGATCGTGGATGTGGGTGTGTCATTGTTACTGTCTGTTGTATTGTTATAAGTTAAGGGTTAGTGGGTAGGGTTACTCTATTGAGCTTTCATAGCTCATGGTGTTGCCTTTTTGGTGACCCTAGCATATTATATGGGTGGCGATGCCGATATAATGTGTCAGATCTCATAGACGAACATGGCAAGATCTTCACCGTGGAGGCTTTCGAAGCTGAGGAGCTAGCCAAGATGGAGGAAGGAGCGGAGCAGTAGATAGGAAACCCTAGTTATCCCTCTCTTTTGTAATATTGAACTCTTATGGAGGTTTTGTTGTAATAAGAGTTAGACTCTATTTTGAAATTTCAATAAAAGGTTTTATTTAACGTACCCTAATTTTGGGGGCGTTACAACCGGTGCTGCTTTCCATGCTCTAACCCATAACCCTTTTTTTGTTACTCCTATGTAGCATATCAAGAATCAAATTTATAAAATGTGCTGCAAAATAAACCCAAAATGGAATAGATTAGCTTCTTATTTAGCATTTTGAATTTGATTCACTTTTAGTTCTAACAGATATTGGTAAGTATTATTTCTTGATTTTTATGGGTGAAATTGTTCAACTGCACAATCAAGTTCATCCCTACAAATCCAGAAATAATACTTACCGATATTTATTAGAGCTGATTTTTTACAGGACCCCGTAAAATATTATTTTAAAATTTATGAATATTTTTCTGTATTTTTTTGAGACCCGGGATGGATCCCATAATATACTGGATGATATAGTGTACCTAAACTTATTGTAATAGATAATGGTGCTCTCATACACTATCATTACCAGGCATATTTAACTTCAATAGATCCGTTTCTTCTTAGTTAGGGGTCATTCTTGACAAAATTTAGAGAACCGCCTTTATGATTATCTTATTTATGCTTTGTTTGGATTGGGATTTAAAAAATATTTTTAAAAAATAGTAGGGGTAATGAGTGGAGAGAGATAGAGAGAAAAATGTGGTAAGTATGGGGAATCTAGGGGGAATTTTTTGAAAAATTCTTTTTGAATCACGAAGTGAACAGGGCATTAATTTATTGCTAGATTCACATTTATATTAAGGACAGGTTTTAGAGATAATATATTTGCCAATGTATTTTTCAAAACCCCACTTAGGACCTTAACACAAATGATTAGAGCCGTTAAATGTATTTAAAACATATTTTTAAGGGGTCTCATAGAGACCCGTAAATTCCTTGTATATAATCTTAATGTTTTATAAAGGATAAATGATGGTTTAATGTGGAAAATATGTTGTGGGTTAATGTGCGTGAATTCGAAAGACTTGGGTGTTAGTGTAATATGTTTATTTGTGAGTATATAAGGGGGAGTGTGAAAGGTTTCCACACAAAAACCCCTTTCTATCTCTCTCGGCTCTCTCTCCTCTCTCGGCTCTCTCCATCTCTCTCACCCTCTCACTCAAAACTCACCCAATCACTCAAAAATCCATACCAATCTACCTCCAATCCATCTCCTACTTTCGTATCGGAGCTCGTATTTCATTGGATAGAGCTCGGTTCAGTGTATTTCGCTTGGTTTGGATTTTGGAAACTAGGGTTTGTTCAATCTCTTCAATTTCGACTTAGATACTCGAGGTAGGTAATTCTACCTCTGTTTATATGTAATTTGGGTGCTTCTATGCCTAATTTGAGCTTGTAATGATTGTTGTTGGGTTTGAATCAAAATCTGTCAACTGTGAAAAATCGTCTGAAAACCCAATCTCCTATCGGCAGAACCTTATCACCTACCAGTAAGTCATCTGAAAATTTCACTCGTGGAAAATGTTGGCTTGTCTTTTTCCATTTCGTACCGGTAGGACTTGATCCTTACCGGTAGGTCTGCTGAGAATTTTCCCTTTCTACCGGTAGAACTTGTTCTCCTACCTTCTACCGGTAGGGCTTCTATTCCAGGTGCCAAAAATTGTTCTAAGTCGTGTACTTGCTTGTTAGAGTTTTATTTCATTCTGATGGATTTATTTATGCATACATTCAAGTATTTGAAGAATACCACCTGTTTCATGCATAGAATTGTATTCGACAGATTTGAACGAGCTTGTTCAATTATGAGATAAGGGATATGAAATCATTGCATGTTTGAAATACGAACGATACACTTGAGCACATAATTGACTTGTGATCACTCGGGACCCATCGATGGGTAGGTGCCTGACATGGGGTATCGGAATCTCTTAATTGACCTGACAGGAGCTAATGCTCATATTGATTATACTCAAGGCCTAACCTACAAGGTGGGTGCTTGACAGGGGGTATTGGGATCCCTTAATTGGCCCGACAGGAGTTTCGGCTTAGACACATAAAGATAAAGAGATGTTGAAACACAAATGGTGTGAATGTGACTTAAGGATATGATGGGAAGAAAGATCTGAGATAATTGAATTATTTGATAATGATAGTCATGCTTACTTCTGTTATTGTTTGGCTTCTATATATCGATTGCTTTCTTGTCCCGCTTATTTGCATATAAAGTTTGCGTAGATATTTTTATTGGGCTAATGTAGCTCAAACCTTACATTACTTTTCAAGTGCTAACCCAAAACATTACCTTGCATGTTTGAAGTGTGTGGATGTGGATATTACTTTTGAAAACTAACCGAAGGAGTTACCTATTCATCTTTGTAAATCTCTTTTGAAAGATGTGTTTGTAACTTTACTTATAATTCTTTTGACTATGGAAGATTGTAATTCTTAACTTTCTTTTGATACTTAGTACTTATGTCGATTGGGGGCTATTGAGCCAAGGATGTAATATTTCTAAAACTAATGGACTTGAAGGCATATGGAAATGGTGATGCAGAACTCTTTTAGGTATCGTACGGAATATTGTGAGAATTTATTTATGGAAACCATTTATATTTATGTTAAAAATCGAGGGCGTGACAGGTCTCATGATAAATTAACTCATTTGGATATCGGTAAGGGCTCGATCGGTTCATTTAGTTGATTCCTATCAAATTTGACAGGATAAAATTAAGTGAGCCAATCCAACCCTTACCGATATCCAAATGAGTTGATATTTTACAAAAGAACAAAAAACCCTTAAAAACATGTTTTAAACAAATTGAACGGCTCCGATTATTCATGTGGAGCTCTGAAAAATGTATTAGCAAATGTATTGTCTCTAGAACCAGCCCCTTTATTGATATACAACCACAAAAGGGTTTGCTAATAACAAAAAACCAAGGTTTGAAAAAGACAGTTCTAAATTGTAACTTCAATCCATGTTTCATGTGTTTTTTAATTTCTCTCATTGAGATAAATGATTAATCCCAAAAAATTTGACGGAAAACATAAAATAAATTATTAACTACGCATACGGTTGATTTTTTGAAAAAATAATTAATTCATATCTAGCTCTTTTGATCAAACTAATTTTGTCGATGATCAACGCATGGTTAAAACTAACAAAATACTAAAATAGTACTAGACAAATTCAGTTATCAGCGCCAATGGGTTCTAGCTCAGTTGACATTTTCTGGTCCTCCTCATATAGGAGGTCGGAGTTCGAGTCTCATCGTGGGCGTTTAGGATTCAATACTATGGATAGTCTCTGAAATGGCTTCATTGTTTACTAACCCGCTGACTCTCAGCTAACCTCTGTTGATGTATATAATCTTTATAAATAAAAAAAGGGAAAATGTCGGTCTATGACATATTTTGATAATTAATAACCCGTCAAGAACAAATTGAGAATATTTATTAATGCTGCAAATGTCCTTGACGAATATTAATTATCAAAACGCGTTATTGTCCGTCATTTTCCCAAAAAGAAAATTTCAGTTATCAGCATAAGGCCCATAGTTAATTCCAGGGGCCCAACTACAAAGGTCCAACCCAGATACAATTTCAACTTGGAACGATTCCTAACCTAACAATTATCGGCAACAGGTGTTGCCATGTAGGAGTAGACTGAGTGATAATTCAGCTAAATCTAATTTTTAAAATAGAAAACAACATGACAAAATTTGAGTGCTATATTTGTCTTTAGAAATGAAAAAAAAGGAGGTTACCGTAAACAGCAATCAATTTTATCTGGTCCAAAATATTTAAGAGAAGTGGTCAAAATGTGTTCGAAAAAGAAATTATTCTTACCATCAAACTGCAAGAAGTGGATAAAATCACAGAGAAAAATTTATAGTGTTTTAGCAAATTTACATGTAGAGAAATACCCATCTAATGACTTTCTTGTACTCTTCGACGAGGTCAAACATTTAGAAACCATATAGGAAATAAAGAAAAACAATGTAAATAAAAACGGGAACTACAAAAAATACTACTCGTACTTTTTTTTGATCCGATACTACTCGTACTTTATTATTGAAAAAATGAAGCTGTAATGAATCGGATCAAAAAAAAAAAAAGCTGTAATGAAGTAGGAAGGCCTTCCTATAAAGGTCAAACAGGACGGTTTCGAGTACACCCAAAAAACACCTCATAGTTCCAGATCAAATTTTGATAATCCAAGCCGCTCAATGTGATCAGAACATGATTTTAAGGGTATCGGTGAGAAATCAGCAAAAAAAAATGAATGGAAAGGGCTTGATCTAAACAGTTTCAAAGAGTTTTTTATTGAACGGTTCAAATAAAACTGCTTAAATCAAGCATTTCCCGGTCATTGTTTTTGCTAATTTCTCTCCTGCACTTTTAAAATCACATTCTGCACATATTGAACGGTTCGGATCATAAAAATTTGACCAAAAACTATAAAATTACGATTTGAAATATTTTTTTAGATATTTTTTTAGATGTTCCCGTTCCGAAGGTCAAATGTGCAAATACAAAGGTCAAATGTGCAAAATGGAGGAGAGAGAGAGAGAGAGAGAGAAAGGAGGGGGATAAGCATTAGGTTTGGTGTCACCTCCTAGGTACACATTCCTGAAGAGTATATATATTATTATCCCTTCCCCGTCAGATTTGTTTTTCTTTTTGTTTTTATTTATTTTCTTTTATGCGTAAACGGCGATAAAAACATTTTACAAGTCCTTTTTCTCTCTTTCCGTCTCTCTCTCTGGTTTTCTCTCTCCTCTCTCTTGCCCTCTTCTCTCACCTAGGTTTCTCTCTCCTCTCTCCTCTCTCTCAACCCAGGGAGCTTTGTTTACCAACAAGTAAGTTCTCTCTTTCACTCTGTCTCTGTCCATCTCTTTCCTCTCTCTCCTTCTCTCTCTCTCTCTCTCTCTCTCTCTCTCTAAAGTTACAATTTTTCTCTCTGTTAAATCCCTCTCCCCTACCACCTACCATTAAATTTCCGATCCAAGATTAAATCTTTAATCAGAATTTGTTTATATTTTCCTCTTTCTGCATCGGATCTGGATTGTCCTGATAATTTTGGATCTATTCTATTTGTGACTCTTATGAACCCATTTCTGGCTATTGATCTGTTTGGACCGTTATGGATCGCGTCGCATTGTATTTTAAATTTTCAGTTTCAATTCGTAGTTTCTGGGTCTCACCCGGATCTATTTGTGTTTTTTCATGGGTGGAAAATGCAATTAATAGATCTATGAAAATGGGCATATTTTGTTTGATGATGTTCAATCTGACCCCTTTGTAGCTTCTTGTCCTCACCTTTGATTTTCTACATTTGAATCTTGTTCAATGCTGTTTAATGAGTTCAAAGTTTGGTTTTTTCCCCTTGTTATATTTGCAATAAACCTAATCTAACATAGCCAAGGAGTTGGGAATTGAACCCACGATGAGAATCTAATCAGGACCTAATCCTGGTTATTTTTTCCCCGAAATTTGTTTATTACATTGTTTATTTTGCAAGTATTTGATAGGGATTACTGGATAAATATAATGTAGAGATTGGTGCCGCATCAAACACCTCGTAACAATGGCCTAGATGGAGCCTAATAAGTGAATTTTCCGATTCATGTATAGTGTCCATGATAAGGTTCTTCTTTTTTAAGTATTTATTTTCCACTTTATGAGACATGTCAATATCTCACAATACGTCACCTTTAATCCAAAAAAATAAGTGCTTATTTGAAAAATAAGTAGTTATTTAGGTTAGCAGAACGGGGCCTAATAAGTTATTAAGATCCTGTCAGGTACAGAACTGTAATGGAGAGGCCCATTACATACTCTGTATGTTTCACATCAAATGGTGAATGAGGATTACGATCCCTCGCCCTTATGGAACTGTAAGGGAGAGGCACATCACACACCCTGAATGTTGCCGCGTCAAATGGTAATAAGGGACTACTATCCTCGCCCTTTCAGAACTCTAGGGGCTCGCTCATCGCACACTGGCACTCTGTGTTTTGCCACGTCAAATCGTGAGAAGAATGATGGCCCAAATGAAACCGCATGCACTTGTCTTACTGTCTTTCACCAATGTATATTTCCCTATTACTGTTTTGATCTTCTTATGGTTACCTTTGGTTGTTTGTTTTGAATCCCCGGGCCATGTGTCTGTTTTGACATTGGTGTTTATCACTGTGTGTCTGTTGGTTATCATCCGTGATATTTCTGGATTTTGTAGCACCATTATCAGGTCTGCACCGTTTTTTTGGAAATTATTACATATACTAAGGACGTCATCCGTGTGGTTCTTTATTGCTAAATGTGTGGTCTTTCCGGATTTTATTGCACTGTTGTCAGGACTACAATCCCATGTGGGGGGAAATATAAATATACCAAGAATTTTATCTATGTCCTTTTTTGTTGAGGCCAAATTTGTGCTATTACTAGATTTTTTAGCATTATTATCAGCACTGGTGTGCCCTTTTGAGGAAAATACAATCGTAGTAAAGATTTGATCTGTGTGGTTGTTTTATGGCCCATTTCTAGTTTTGATGGACGACGACGGAGGATTGAATATGCGGAACTGGGGCTATTATGAGCCGTCGTCCCTCAAAGGGCATCTTGGTCTGCAGCTCATGTCCCCTATGGCAGAGAGAGACACAAAGCCTTTCTTATCTGGGCGTGATCATCATGCTGCGTTATTAAACTCCAATAGAGCATTCCACCCTCGCGATTGTGTGGTTTCAGAGCCACCTTTGCACATGGATTACATGAGGGGCAGTTGGATAAACCAGCGAGACAGATATCTGAATATGTTACCAGGAAATCCTAATTTTGGAATGATGCCCAATCCGGAACCTTCTGCAAGTCATCCCATGCATATTTTACAGCCACCTGATTCACCAGAGGATCCAAGGGTGGGCATTGAAGATCAGGGGATCACAAAGGAAGCTGGCTCTTCGAAAAAGAGGAAAAGTGGAAACACCCCAAAAACCCCTAAACCAAAGAGGAAGAAAGGCCCCTCTGTGCCTAAAGAGAATGGAAATTCTTCACTTAAACGAGTGAAAGCACCTCAGAAGAGCATGGATGTTGTCATAAATGGAATCGATATGGACATTTCAGGTATACCCATACCCGTTTGCTCATGTACAGGGACCCGTCAACAGTGTTACCGATGGGGATGTGGCGGTTGGCAATCGGCTTGTTGTACTACAACTATATCCATTTACCCCTTGCCAATGAGCACAAAAAGACGTGGAGCAAGGATAGCTGGAAGGAAGATGAGTCTTGGTGCATTCAAGAAGGTTTTGGAGAAACTTGCAGCAGAAGGCTACAATTTCTCCAACCCGATTGATCTGAGGACTCACTGGGCAAAACATGGTACCAACAAGTTTGTGACAATCAGGTAGATTTTCGGTTGTTGGTTATCTTGATTGGACCCCACATGGCATCTGGTCTGTTTCACATGTGTAAATTTATGTGGCCTGTTGCGGAGGTTTATCTGGTACTTTGTAGTCACGATACGTGTTTTCAACCTTTTGACATCTTGGATCCTCCAAGATTGTTGCTTAATTTTTCCCTGTTTGTGTTCAAAGGCTACTAATTTTTGGGCCTTAAGATGTAGGATCGTTCATGGGTTTTTATTTGTTGAACCATTTGGAGATAATATCCTTTCATCTTTAATCTATGCTAACTAGAATTCGTAACTCAATGCTGCTTTTTCTACGTTTCTATCCTCAATGATATGCCTACGTTTCTATCCTCAATGATATGCCAGCATATTTTTGATGGCTGGTTATTGTTTTTGTTATTCGGGAAATAAGTATCTTAACTTATTTGGGACTATTTCATGCATATGGCATATGAATTTAAATGCTTTTGTGTTTCACTTATGTGTACCTGGATCTCAATCTGCATTAAAGACTTATATGCTATAATAACATTGCCAATTCAAAGGAATTGGAGGTATTGGTTTATTAAATGTTACTTGGAAAAGTTAATATGATTTTCTTACAAAGGAGCTAGCTGGATATATCTTTCCAATCGAGTCCAGAAACATTTGGGGTGTTTGAAGTTTATGTGGTGCTGAGAGACGGCGGAACATAAGAGCAATGCATGTTTTCTGGTTGTGTAGTAAAAAAAGTATGACTTGGGGTTCGTACTTGTGATGAATTCATCCAAAGTTAGTGTTGGCATTTTGGAGGATTGCTTGAGAATTGACACCGATAGATTAGAAGCTATGCCGCCTTGCAGATATTTTGCATTTCCAGGCTTTGGGCAACTTGTGAAGTAATCAGGATATTCAGTGTGTAGGCAACATTTTACCGCAGTTACTAATCTGCATGTGACCATGCATGTGTTGATTTTTTCCTTATATTTCCAGAATTTGTTCTGCATGTTTTATTCCCATTACTGGCATGATTGGCTTTTCTAGGCCTTGCTTCCTCCTAGCAGCAAGTTTTTGTGTACCCTGACTAACAAGTTGGTAGTAAGTTACTGATAGCTGGTCCATCTAGTGTGTGAGATGTACTGTTGCTTCCATTTAAAAGTGTAAATATTTAAGGATCTTTAACTTACGGAGTCGGAGAATCTATGGCATACGGTTGTGGGTAGACGTATTAACAACGAAAATGATAGTAGATAAGTGCAATACCAGTTACAACTATCGAATAGTTGTTGCAAATCGCTACATGTTGATGTAAATTGGAAGACGGGAGCATGTTGTTTGAACGAACTGTACGAGAACACCACTCCCTTTTGGAATATGCAACTTATCAGAAGTAACTTTAGAAAATTCGCTCCAATAGTACTTAATGTGGAATACCATTGAATTTTTCTGTTCTCTTCATTTACTAGTAGACCTAGTCTAGTTAGTGCAAGTGATATGATCAATCTTAATCTTCAGGGTCAGGCTAATAGTTTTACATTCTGAATTCTCGGCTTTGACTGAGTCGCCCGTACCTGAGCTAGATAAAAATTCCTTGTGTTGACTGAGAAAAACAAGTTCCAGAGGCATCTTCCATTCATGTCAATTTGGGTTTTTCTGCATCATATTTTGATCTGCCTTTTCTTATCTAGGAGTAGAAGCTAGAGGGCGTGTTTGATAACAAATTTTGTTTTGGGGGATAATAAGGAGGGATTAGGATTGAAATTGGTGATGAGGTGGGGCTATTAATGAGGAGATGAATCTTTTATTCATTCATGTTTGTTTTGGATAGGATTAGATTGTAGGATTGTGAATAACATGTTTGTTTTGAATAAGATAGAATTGTGAATAAAATTGGCTTTTCAAACTTAATCCCATAGGATAACATTGTTAATCCATTCCCTAACCCCAACAACCCACCCCCTCCCCCCGTATTGTCACCTCAGGTATAGATGGGCGTAGTTTCTGCTGATTGGGGATTGCATGTGTTTCCATTCTAGATGGCTAATTTAGTCAAGCCAAGAAATTACTTTTATTTTCATAGTTTTCTACAGAGCCCCTAAACAACCACGTTTAGTTGTTTACCTCCCGATCAAACTCGAGTGCACAAACTTAGGGGCGTATTCGCTAACCAAAAAGTTGTATACTACAACTTTTTTGTTTTGTCATTTTTCTTTGCATTTTTTTTTTGCGCCAACTTTTTATGTATTATTTGTTCAAATCGACGAAAAAAATCAAAAAAGTAAAAAATTACAACTTTTACACAAGTATTTTTGCAAAGATCCAAAGAAAAACCCAAAAAGTTTTGACTTTTTCAATTTTTGGTTAGTCATAGCCGGTCTCTTCAAACACGGGCCACAGCCTCTCTTGCCGGCGAGGACACCCTGTCCACCCTTCAGGGTGACCTCGACAGCTACCGCTGGCGTCAATTGCACCTTATGCAGTTCTGTTGGTTTTATGTTATTAGTTGAAAACATTCTTCGGGAGTTTGAATGGTACATTTGAAACTTGCTTATCAATATACTTTTCTTGTGTTTTTTTATTGTCCTCAACATTCTCATGTTCAAGACGCATTGAACATTCTGATGCTGGGTTTTCTTTAACCTAAACAAAAACAGAAACTGCTGCATTTGCACGTGCTTTCTTACCCAATGGATCAAATTTTCTCTTGGCTCGTTCAAGTGTTTGAAGTTTGATAATCCCACCGTTTGGTTTCCTTTCTCGCCCTCTGCCTCCTTTTTGGCGTTATCCTGCCGGTTTTACTGCTGGGCGTCTCCGGTTCCTTGCCTAACAGCGTTTTGGATCTCGCCGGGGATGGAGTCTCTGTGGGTGCTGTTGCGAGATCCTGCTGACCTCATTGTTGGATGATTTTGGTCCTTGCCTAACGCTATGTGGATCTGGTCCTTTGCCTGCATCCTAGGCCGTCTGTCAGCTTCGTCCCCTTTGATGAGGCTGCTGGTGGTGCAGTGTTTGGCGGGTTGGGCTGCGTTTTGGTTGGGAGGCATCTAATGGTGCGTTGTTGGTCTGTGGTGGTGGACGAAGTCAGCCCACGGAGGGTTTGCGGGTGTTAGCGGCGGGAGGTGTTGACTGGGCACTACATATTAGGTTTTGGGCTTCGGCCCTTTTCATTGTTTTGTTTTGTTTTGCAGGTGGTCGGCTAGGTTTTTGGCTGGTGGTTTTTGGTAATGGAGGGGTTCGGATCTATGGAGGTTTTGGGTGGCACCATGAGTTGGCTGGTGGAGGTTGGGCCGTGTCATGGTGGTGGTTCGTTGCTGGTGAAGGGTGGTGTTGGTGGCTATGGGTGGGTGGTGGTGGGGCGGACTGTGATGAGGTGGTCAGGCTGTTCTCCGGAGTAGCAGCAGGGGCTTGTTCCCCGGGCTCCAGGACGGTGGTGGTAACGGCCCGTCTCATTC
Organism: Rhododendron kiyosumense; assembly: GCA_019656275.1. Lineage (NCBI taxonomy): Eukaryota > Viridiplantae > Streptophyta > Magnoliopsida > Ericales > Ericaceae > Rhododendron > Rhododendron kiyosumense. The sequence goes on from BPLS01000713.1 coordinate 1,445,302, forward strand.
TAGGTGGCCGCGGTTGGTGTTGGGTAGAGTTGCTGTTTAGGTTGGCTCATGTTGTCTATGAGTTGGTCTCTGGCTAGGCCTATGTTGTCTATGAGTTATGTCTTTTAGTTTTTGGGTGAGGGTTTCAGTGTTTTGGACTTAATTGTTGTATTTGGGTTTTTTGATTTCTTGTGGGCTTTATTGTTATATTTATACCTATTTAGACCTCTTTGGTGATTTGGGTTTGGCCCATTGGGTACTCTATTGGTTTCTTACCAACTTGAGCTTTGCTTTGTAATTCTTTTTTCTTATCAATAAATTTTTTTGCTTCGCTGTTAAAAAAAAAGAAAAGAAACTGTCCATCCATAGCCCTTGGATTTTTCCTTGATACTAAATAGAGTATATGCTTCTACTTATTTCAAGTTGTGTTCATAATGAGGAACTGATGGTTTTATTTATTTATGATGATTTTGTTTTGTTTTAATTTGTGTTTTACTTCTTTTTCGTTGGAAAATTTAAGAATCTCTCTTCTTCTTTTTTGTTTTTTTGGAAGTGCAACTCATTTTGCAATGCACAGCGTCACGGTGAAAGGAGGAGACTGATTGAGCGAACCTTCTTTCCAACCATGGCTATCCTTGTACGAATTGTTGACTCCTTTCTTCGTACAAATTAGACCTAGCTCGTAGGCGAAAGATACCTTCCTTGGCCAGTGCCCCCGTGTGTAAAGAGCCCTTTCCTCCAAGAGGTCGAATGGTTCCTGACCCATTCATGCTATTACTACCGTTGGCTTATGTGGTATGTCTAGCGAATTGGGAATCCTACTCAGGATATATATCATAACATTGTACCAAACCAGATGAAAACATCAAACAGGCCAACATCACGAAACCCACTCTTACCCCTTTGGTAATGTAATGTCATAAAATTCTGGACATCTACACTGGTCCATATCTTATAATTTACACTAATTCCGGCATCCGACAGCTTCTTATAGGTGGCAGTGGTGGAATTTCGCTATTATGCGGCGGCGGTAATAACAACAGTGGTGACGGGGCTGGTTCTTTTTGTTTGATACAAATCTGGTTCTTTGAAGACGAAGTCTTGGATGGATGAACTTGCGGATTTTCTACTACTACTATTACTGTTTTTTTTTTTAATAACAAAAAAGAATTTTATTAATCTTTGAAAACAAATTACAAATATTAAAATGATCCAAGCTCTAGGCATCAAACTAGGGAAAGAACAAACACCTCCTCACTCCAACAGTCACATGTCACGAGTACCCAAAAGGGAAAGAAAGAAATGTTCCAGCAATTGTGCCACTGAGCCATAAGGCAACAATCCACTACTATTTTTTTTTGGGGGGGCGTGTGTAATTGTCTTTTCTGTTACTTTTGTTGTTGTTTTGATAGTGTCCTTTGTACTTATTTTTTAATTATTATTAGGGCAAATTTTCTTAGTGGTTCTTTTAGTTTAACAGTTGTCTCAATTTTGTCCCTCTAGTTTTAATTGTCTTAATTTCGTCCCTATAGATTGTTTTACGTTTCAAATTGGTAAACACCGTTAATGAAACTAACAGAAAAATATGATTAAAAAATTAAGTGCTCTAAGTTTTAAGGCTCTCTTAAGGTGCTCATTGAAAAGCCTTAAAGTAAAAAATCCATTATGACCGTTTAAGATAAAATTATCAAAAAAATAAGATATTCGCACCGGTTCAAATGGATTGAAAGTTGGAACACTTATTTTTTTACACCGTTTATATATTAAAAAATATAGTTAAAAAAATTAAGTGTTCCAATTTTTAATTTGTTTGAACCAGTGCGAAGATCTTATTTTTTGGTCATTTTATCTTAAATGGTCATAATGGATTTTTAGCTTTAAGACCTTTCAGTGAGCATCCTAAGAGAGCTCTGATTAAATAAGGAGTTTTCGGGTACTCATTGAAAGACCTTATAGCCAAAAATTCATTACCACCATCTAGAATAAAATGATTAAAAAAATAAGATTTTCGCACCCGTTCAACCGGATTGAAAATTGGAATACTTAATTTTTTAATCATATTTTTTCGTTAGTTTCATTAACGATGTTAACGATTTTACCAATTTGAAACGTAAAACAAACTATATGGACAAAATTATGACAATTGAAACTAGAGGGACGAAATTGAGACAACCGTAAAACCAGAGGGAACACTACGAAAATTTGCCCTTATTATTATGACTGCAATATGTTTTGGGGCGACTATTTGCAGCCCCCTATTTTCTCCCGCAACCCGTTAACAATTTTCAATTATACTCGACAGTTAGTTACCGAAATTGAGATACATTTTCAGTATCCAATTACCAAAATTTAATATTTTTTTCAACAGCTGTTTATCAAAAATGCATATTCAGCAGTTGTTTACTGAAAGTTGAACATATTTTCGACATGTAGTTTCCGAAATATAATCTTGTTTTCAACAGCTATTTATCGAAATATTATATATGATTTTCTACAACCATTTACCGAAATGTAATAGGTTGCGAGAAAAAATAGCGGGCTGCGAATAGTCACACTCTATGTTTTTGTTTCCTCAAAAAACCTCTATTTGCTGCCATCGCCAAGCATCTCCAGTGGGGGTAGAGATTTGAAGGTTCATCATGTTTTAGGATTTTCAGCACAACCTTCAAAAGTGAACCACCTTTTAAATATCTATCATCTAAGCAAACATTTTTTTATTCCCTTTTTATAAACTTTTGAATAGGGCTACTCGCGGTCTGGTTCGATTTGGATTTCTAGAAATCCGAGGATCGAACCGCTAGTCACGATTTTTACAAAATAAAATCCGTGTTCGGACCAAAAGTCTTACGGTTCGGTTCCAATTCAATCCGTGACTCGCGGATCGGTTACGGTTTTATGCATGGATTTTAGCAAAAATAAAGCTTAAGCAAATATCCCACACTAAAATGAAAAAAAGTTACACTCAAAATTAAGTTTAATACCACCAGAAAGTATTTGTTACATAAACTTTCAAAGGCCTACTTCAAAAATCAGATTCAAAAGAATCTAAACACCAGTAGATTTTATAATTATAGTACATAACATAAAACTAAAAAAAAAAAACATCTAAGGTGGGACAACTATAACACCAAAGAGGTGGAATTGTATGTTCCACCCAAATGCAATGCACGGCAACCGGTAGCATTTTAACATTAAAATACTAAAATTTGTGGAAAAAAGTTTTAACATTCCTAACTACTATTAATTAAATAGACATATATATTTGTGTGTGTATATATATATATATATATATATATTATTTATATAAAATAAATATCTCACGGTTTGGTTCGGTTAATCCACGGTTTGGTAATGAAAATCCGTGAACCGAACCGCGAGTCACGGTTTTCTAATTTTTCAATCCGTGTCCAGACCATTAATCCACAGACAAAATCCAAAAGATACGGATCGGTTCGATCCGGACTGGTTTTGCGATTCACGGGATTTTTTGAGCAGCCCTACTTTTGAATACAATTGTAATTTGAAATATGTATTTATAGTATTTAGTTCTATCATTTTGTCACTTTCTATTGTCTATAAATACTAATTGTTCTTGACTTTTTTCACTACCAAAATTTTAAATGCGTTCTCATAGATTTTTTTTAATCCCAATACAAGTTCTATAAATGTTTCAAAAAATAGTTTTATATAACATAAATATCTATCCTACATTTATTAGTGATGGATGATCTTTAATTTCCTACTGAATCTTCTAAAACACATGCTTCACATATGAATAATTCATTGACAATAGGTAACACTATTCAATTGAGCTGATTTTTTTTACAGAAACCATAAACAAATTATTTTGAACAAAATGAGCGGCTCTGATTATTTTTCAAAGCCATATGTAGGATATGTACATATTCGCATGCACTCATAGAAAATTTGGTGGAGCGGTGCTATCACCACAGATTTCAAATTTGTGTCAACATGTGCTGTAACGCTCCTAATTTTCGGAAAGTTAAATGAACAATTTTTATTGAAAATATAAATAGAGTTTAGCTCATTATTTTATTATAACTCTCATAAGAGTACTTTTATTACACAAGGAAAGGGGAACTACGGTTCCTAACTACAGCTCTACCTGTTTCTCCATTCTTACCAGCTAGCTCTTCGACTCCGAAAGTCTCCAAGGTGTACAGCTCACCCTGATCATCTACAAAGTCGGACACATTATACCAATGTCGTCCCCAGTATAATATGTCAGGGTCACCAAAGGTAACACCATGAGCTACAAGAACTCAATAGAATAATCCTTACCCACTAACCATTAACTTATAAATAATAGATCATAAAATTAACAATTTTCACATAGTACATGCTTATTTAACAACATAGTTAACAATGACATATCCATATTCACTATTCAAACTAACATTGGTGTCCATGATTTTCTGAGTTTCCCCTACGTGACTTGTAACACCCCGACTTCTTAAAACGAAAAAGCATAAGGAAGTAAGGGGATAATCATTTAACGGGCCGCTTACCATTAGGATTTAGGTAGTAAATTATTTGTGACTTATTTTCTGCATATGTGTCGATTTATAAAACGTTATTAACATTGTCCCCGTGAACCGAAACAATTAATCCGGAAAGAGGCGACATCAAATCCTATTAAAATATCCCTAGATTTTGTAGAATAAACTTAGGGATTAGGCAAGATCCTTCTAGATACACTAAATCTTGTTAGCTATGATAAGATATGGTTGGATTTTATTAGATATTGCAAGATATGATAAGATTCTAGTTGGATTTTATTGGATATTGCAAGATATGGTTGGATATTATTAGATATTGCAAGAAATGATAAGATTCTAGTTGGATTTTATTAGATATTACAAGATATGGTAAGATTCTAGTTGGATTTTATTAGATATTGCAAGATATGGTTGGATTTTATTAGATAATGCAAGATATGATAAAGATTATAATTGGGTTTTGTTAGATTACGTATAGATTTAGAAAGATTAGGAAAGATATTACAAGATATTGTAAGATTTGATTAGATATGGTTGGATTTTCTTAGATTTGATTTGATTTTCTAGATATGATCTAGACTCTTCTTCCACTAGTATAAATAGGCAAGCCTCCACCCCTCCCCTCCACACACCACACACACCACCAAGTAAATAGAAAAGAGAGAGAGAGAGAGAGAGAGAGAGAGAGAGAGAGAGAGAGGTACGAGTCATTCGAAGTAGTTAATCATAAGCCAAGTTGGGCGGAATGAAAGGTGAGTAATGAATTATCCCTGCTACATGAATTTTTATGAAGTTTATGTTTTTAACTTATGGTTATTTAACAATAAAGTTCTTTTGTAGCAAATATACCGTGAAATTATAATGTTTTGAATAGTTTATTGGAAAAAGGTATTATCGATACATCCGAATGATGTCTCTGAATCTAAGGGACGTTAAAGATACTAGTGGGAATGGCATGATAAGGACGGAAAGGGACAGCCAGGTGTTTAGCTGAATTGATCAATTCATCATGTTATGTTGGGGGTCACTCCCTCATCACTGGCGGTAATCGTTGGATGGTATATCGTATATATGGTTTTGCTTATGATATTGGTTACAATTTAAGCCATGAAATACTGAAATTATGATTTTGGTTATAGTTTAAGTTATGAAAAACTAAAGTTATGGTTTTGGTTACAGTTCAAGTCATGAAAAACTGAATTTATGGTTCCTATTTTTCTCTGATAAAAGGAATTCCATGGTAGCTCATGTAACTCATGGTAATTCATAATCTCACACAAGCAGTGGCTTATGTTGTTGAAATCTTTCCTTTTTCAGGTAATCAGGATTAGAAGGGTAGGCCAAGTAACAATGTTATTACACTTATGTTATGGTTATGTAATGAATAAGAGAAGAGTGTAGCTTATGTTAATCTTAGCATAATGAATAAATAGTGATTGTTGATTATTAGAGAAGGCTTCCATAAATGTTATGCTTATTTCTTTTGAAAAAGAAAAAGAGGGTCAATAGATGCCTTTGGTGAGACGGACTCACTGGCCGGTCACGATATTCAAATACGTTAGATTTGGGTCGTGACACGACTTGTCGTAGACCATGTCACAATTTTTCAGATACCAAATCAACATTTCCAAAATAGTTTTTACACACCTAATCTCGGTTCCGCCGCTCCAAGTTTCGGAGAATCCTCACAATGGTTTTGCCGCTCCGGGTTCTCATTGGCACACATTCTGCATTAGCTCCTCTCCGCAGATAACCAAGCTTCACATCCAACCTCGGTTTTGCCGCTCCAAGTTCCTGAGCATCGTCATAATGGTTCCGCCCCTCCGGATTCCCATTGGCGCACATACACACCCACACACCACACAACAGGCTACCACGTCCGGCCACATTATGGTTTTCAAACCATTTCTCTTTTTCAAAACACATCTTTTCATTTACCACACCCTAGGTGTCATGTTTTTATTTTCTCGATTTCTATGTCTCATTTTCATGCAAAGACTCCGCGGTAGAACTTTTCTCATATGAAATTATAAATCATTCATTGTACTCTTGAAACTAAACTAATAAGATCATCTAACTCTATATTATTTATCATGCTAATAGTATCACGTAGTTATGCTCAAACATTTAGCACACAATATAAAGCATAGTGTCACATGGATGAACACCTTTGGAGTGGATACCATTTATGTTTTATCACACATCAAACAATTAATCCTAATAATCACATATACATTCTCGTAATCATTCTCAAGATCAAAATACGAATACTTTCATTTAAGTTTACATTTTCAAAATCCATCATCTCCTCCTTTTTGGGAAGTTCAAAACAACATATGTTTTTTCAAAAAATAAAGTCTAATTATTCCACATGATCATACTTTATTTTGAAACTTTAGTAAAACAAGTTTGCTACTTATCATGCATTTTCAAACATAAAAGTAACTATAATTTTCTTTATACTAGAGAAAGTGGTTAGAGATATTCTACTGTTCTTCTTGGCGGTAGGACAACTACGGAAAGTAAGTCGGCTATCAGACAGAGTGACTTCCTATGGTAGGCTTCTGGTAGTTTCGAAAGAGAAAGGTATCTCCCGAAACTAGTTCTAGGCTAATCTACTGAACTTTTTAGATTGAGAGGGTGATCGAGTGGTGGTCTAGTGATGTAAGCACCCCAATTTGGACCTATTAATTATTCTTAATTTGTGCCTTCAAGGCCCCCCAATGATGAAATGGAATCAAAATGAGACTTGGCTAAAACTTAGACGATGCTTCTTGGTCTTTTTCAAATCAAAACCATTTTTTTCGACACCCTAAAGGTAAAAGCATCACACATTTCAGCATATAAAATTTCTTGGAATGAAACCAATTGGGTTAGGTTAGAAAGAGGACTTAATGAACTTTCCAACGCTTCGAAAAACACCCAAATTTGAGTTCGGGAGTGTCCGTGGCGCCCTTCTGAAGTTGGGCAGACACTCCTAAGCGCTCAGTACCATTTTTGAGTGCTCAGAACCACTTCTAAGCGCTCGGGAGCTCTGTCACAGCTTATGATGAGCTTGACCCTTTGACCACATTTTTTTAAACTTTCAAACCTGCAGTTCAGGTCTGCACATCTCAGAAGACCAGCAGGAATCAGATTATCACATGTTTCCCCCTCAAAACATTTTCTTTTCATTTTTGATTTTATTTTCAAATTAAAATCCTAATTTTTAGCTCCTCTATAAATACCCCTCTCATTTCAACACAAGAGGGACACGAAATTTCTCTTGAAAACTACCCCCTTCTGCTGCCAAAAATCTGTCTCTAAACCCTCTCAAACTTTTTTTAAAACAATTCTCATTTTCTAAGGGAAATTACTAGTTCTCAAAGAAAATCAAACAAAAATTCTAAAGAGAGATGGAATCCTAAATCCTATATTCTCAAATTGTTTTCTACCCATTTTCAAGCATCCAAATCAGTCCAAGAAGCCAAGTTCAAGTCAAGCAAATGTATAAAGACTCACTTTATACTCAAAATCTATTATTTTCAAACTTTCTGAGGGGAATCAAGGGCCCATACCAATTCTTCATACTGGTTATAAGCTCATTTGATTTTAGTTTAGCAACAAGAGCATGTGGAATACAAAGAAATAAAACTTTTTTGGGCACTGGATACACTCCTAAGCGCTCAGGACCACTCCCAAGCGCTCGAGAGTGCTGTGGTTCACCAAAATCTTATTTTATCGTCAAATGCTGCATTTTCTGTCTTTAGTAAACACTGGGTGTGCACTAGTCCTTCCAGAACCCAGTTAGGTTTATTTACAATTGCAAGGAAGCAAGATTTGAATGGTTAAGACCAGTTCTTAGCTGTTTAGGCCTCTGGCTGAGCATGTCTATACTTTGATTTCTTTGTGTTTTTGCTGGCAGTACTAGCATGTGAATACGGCTAACCAAATTTGCAGGATGGCTTGACAGCACTCTTGAGCACTCAACACTACTCCCGAGCGCTCGGGGGTGATTCCAGTGACAAATTGTTCTGTTTTAATTTCTTATTTCATCATTCTATTGCACCTTGTACACCTTGCACATGAATGCACCCTTTATTCGATATATCTGTGGATACTTGCTAGCTATTTAATGAAACAAAATGCTTTTTAATGAAAATCCCATAAACATTGAGTAGAGACCAACATCGCGTCGGGTGAGAGGGGTGCCGTAAAACCTTTCCCCTCTCGAAACATGGCTTCTGAATCCCAAAACGAATCTCTGGTTTTCAAATTCAATAAATCATTTTCAAAACAAAACAGTTTCTCGGGTGGCGAACCATAAATCCGGGTAGAAACACTTCAATTTTTCAAATCTGGGCGAGTATCCCACAGTGGCGACTTTGTTGGGGATTGTTTAATTAATGCTTAAAGAACTTGACACATCGGTGAATGGTCTTTGAAAGTTTGTCAAAAACAACGTTGCTTTATGCACGTCAAAGGAAAAAAATGGCAATTCTAACTGGATTTCTATCCGGCCGTTTGAACTTGGGGCTTTTCAACTATTCGCATGTGTGTCTTTTTCTTCAGTATTAATTAAATTGGCAAGCCAAGCTTGAAAAATATTTGTGGGATTTTGAAAATATTTTTGTTTCATTGTCTATCTCTTGTATATATATTCTGTTCAACCTCGCTGTTGTGTTTTGGCAATCCTGCCCAGCTTGCCAGTGACAGGGAATCCTATAATACTCGGCAACCCTCAACCATGATGAGTCATACCTGCTGTTTGTACCGTTATCGGGTGTACGCTCGATAATCAGGAGGCATACCTTGACTCTAGTCCGAGGAACCTCCTTTAAACCAAAACTAGCCTTCATACATGTGTAGAAAGCAATAGAACCTTCCAAATTAGGACAGGAGCTGCAGGGAAGGATTATGTGATATATCTTGCTTACGTGTTACTGCTTTTGCATCGCATCTTGCATATCGTCCATGTCATGTTCTTGTGCTGTCCATTTAAAGCCATGTTTCCTTAGGCTCGCTCACGCGGTCTATAGAAGGTTGTCGAGACCCGATGAAAAGTCATGTAGCTTAATATGTGTTGCTTTGATTATGTGAGTCCTTTGAACTATGAAACTCGGAGAAATCAAAATCTTACTAAGTCCTTGACTAATGTTTAATCAAAGTCTTAACTAAAATGAGGAATGACAAAGAAACAAACGATGTAACACCTACACCATCCTGGCTAACAGCATCACATCGCTCACGCCATTTCGGTTATGGTGTAACACCGTCCACTCTAAGGTATTCCAAATTAAGGTTAAGGTTTCGATAAAGCATTAGTCAAATATTTAGTTTATTTTGGCATCTTTTGGAATCAATGGTTATAAACAAGAGATACACCATTAAAAAGAAATCTGAGGCCTAATGAAGAATCATGCACCCCGGCGTACGTTGTCTAAACTACATGAGTCCTTAGAGCAATGAGACTTTGGGAAATCAAAAGTTACTAAGTCCTTGACTAATGCCTAATCGAAGATTGAATAGAGAATAAGGAATAGTAAGGAAACGATGCCATGACACGAACACTGTAATAACTCTGAATTTCAATAAATGGAAATTTATTTTCTTATTCGAGTTATTAATTTTAATTGCTTGAATTGCTTTAATTCCTGTAGTTTGTCTTAATTGCGCTTTAGCCCTTCAAATTTCGTTTCTTGCACTTTAGTCCTATTTAGCAAGCCTAGTTAGTTTCTAACCATCCGGTTGAAGGAACTAAACTAGGAAGCCTTCTAGTCACCGCAAATGGACCATTTTGCCCTCATTGAACCTTTTGAACCTTTTTGAACCTAGACAAAGAATTGAATATTCTTTTTCTTTTAATTATTTTGGTTTTATTCTTGGTCCATTGGACAATAAATGCTAGGGAAACTATTATCCATTGGATAATAGAACCCCAATTGTTTATATTAATTGTATACTTGGTCAAAGTACTAAGAATATTAAAAATAAACTTTTTAATTACTTTAAAGTACTTTTTAGAATATTTTAGTATATAAATGACCTAATAACTATTATCCATTGGATAATAGAAGTTAGGGGAATTTTTACCTAATGGATAAAAGGGTGAATCTTCCAAGGTACCATGGGGTTTATTAAACTAATCCTTTTCTTTTAAACCATGTGTCTAAGTACACATTATTTTAATGGGAAAGTACATGGTACCAAGATTCCCAAAGTACCCTTTATTATTTTTTATTGGGATTTTGAACTACCAATTGTACATGTGTATATGTAACGACCTTGATTTTTGGTCGTTAAAAATTTCGTTAAATATTTGAATTTTATTTTAATTCCCTTAATTTCCTTGTAATTTGTCATAATTACGTTTTTGCCCTTCAAATTTGATTTCTTTGCGCTTTAGCCCGTATAGCAAGCCTAGTTAGCTTCTAACCGGCTAGTTGGAGTAACTAAGTTAGGAAGCTATCTAGTTACTTTTCCCTAACCGCAAAATGACCGTTTTGCCCCCCTTGAACTTTTTGAACATTTTGAACCCTAGAACAAGAATTGATTATTCATTTTCTTTTAAATATTTTTGGTTTTAATCTTTGTCCAGTGGACAATAAATGTTAGGAAAACTATTGTCCATTGGATAATAGAACCCCATTTGTTTATATTAAATATATATTTGGTTAAAGTACTAAGAATATTAAAAAGTAACTTTTTGATTACTTTAAAGTACCTTTTTGGATTATTTTAATATATAATCTCCCTAGCAACTATTATCCATTGGATAATAAAAGTTAGGATGGTTATTATCCATTGGGTAAAAGGTTAAATCTTTCACCTAGTACATGGATGGATTAATTTAGTCTTTTCTTTTTACCCCATGTGCCAAAGTACCAATTATTTTAATATAAGAATTACCTAATAACTATTGTCCATTGGACAATAGAAGTTAGGGGATTTATTACCCAATGGGTAATAGGTTGTTCTTCCACCCAAGTACATGGGTTGATTAATTTAATCTTTTCCTTTAAACCCATGTGGGGTAAGTACTATTATTTGGTTTAAAAGCTTAAGATTTCATTAGTACTCTTTATTTATTTAAAATTGGGGTTTTGAATTACCTAGATACATTAGTACATTATTTGGTTAAAGTATTGCCTTAAGTACCATGTGTTAATTGCTTAGTTTATTAGGAAAAATCTTAGTCTTTCAACTCCTTGGTCTCATGGTACAAAAGTACCTTTACTTTATTTATTTTCTTGTACATGGATATATATATATATGTGTGTGTGTGTGTGTGTGTGTGTGTTTGTACCTTGAGCAAGAGAGGGAGAGAGAGAGGAGAGAGAGGCCGGAGAGAGAGAGGGAGGAGAGAGAGAGAGAGAGAAAGAGAGAGAGAGAGAGAGAGAGAGAGAGAGGAAGGAAGGAAGAAGGAAGATTGGATTGTACTCCCCATTGATCTTTCTTTGTATTTGAAATCTTTGGTGATATTTTCTTCCTAGCTAAGGAATTAACTCTCCATTAACCTCCATAGTACTTATATGTTTGTTTAACACAAAATCTTGTACCAATATTTTTCTTGCCCACCAAGAATCAATCCTAGCCATGCAAGTGTAGGATTCTCCCTTGATCTTTCATGATCTCATGACAAGTGTCAAATTGAGGAAAGGAGAGGGAAAGGGGGGCCGGCCAATGAGAAGAGGAGAGGGAGCCAAACTCTTGCCTATAAATAGAAGCCATTCCAAGCTTCAAAACTCACACCTCAAGCATTTGCTCTTCCTTCTCTCTAAAAACCATTTCTGGGCAGCCTACTGTCCCTTCGGAAATCCTCCATTTTCTCCTCCCTAGAGTAGTTTTTAGGACCAACTTCCTTCTGGAAAGTTGTAGAGAACTTCGAGACCTTGAAGTTAGACCCAAGAATCACCCCAATCGGTTAAGAAATGACAAAGATATTGTCATCCGAAGTTCAGTAAAATTCTCGGATTTCTATTTCCAGACAGCTTACTGTCTTCTCCTTTATCGCCATTTTTCTCCTACCTAAAGTCGTTTCTAGGATTAACTTCCTTCACGAGAGTTGTAGAGGGTTTCGAGAGCTTCGTTTTCGACCCAATAACGACTCTATTCGGCCAAAGATTGACCGAGTTACTGCCGTCCGAAGTTCGGTCCAGATTCACCCCCTCGTAGGATTTTCCAACTTGCTTATTCAGCCCCGACTAGTTTCGGATCAAGGTAGTTATCCTTACCTACTTTTCTAAGTATAAAGTAGTTTTCACTCTAATTCTGTGTATTGTATAAATCGCATGTTGCTTGGAAGTTACTTTGATCGTAGATAAGGTTATCTTTGAAATTGAGAATGCATGTTTTACTTTCAAGATGTTTCAAGCATGATAGTAGTAGTAGTTGGATGATCTTGTTGTACTATTCAAGACTTGATTGAATGCATGATTGTATGTAAAGTCTTACACGCGGAGTCTTTGCATGTAACGAGACACGAGAATCGAGAAAGTAGAAACATGACACCTAGGGTGTATTTGAAAAGGTTGAAATGTGTTGAAAACCGCAATATGGCCGGACTTGCCCATTGTGTGAGGTGTGTGTGTGTTCCAATGGGAAACCGGAGCAGCGGAACCATTGTGAGGGTGTGTGCCAATGGGAACCCGGAGCAGCGGAACCATGGTGAGGTATGGCTTGGTTATCCGCGGAGAGGAGCCAATGCAATTGTGTGCCAATGGGAACTCGGTGCGGCGGAACCATTGTGAGGATACTCGGGAACCCGGAACGGCGGAACCGAGGTTGGGTGTGTATGGCTTGGTTATCCGCGGTTCGGAGCCAATGCTAATGATTTTTGAAAGGCTTGGTTATCCGCGGTACGGAGCCCATGCAAATGTTTTTGAAAGGTTGTTTTGTAAGTGGAAAATGGAGACACGGTCTATGATGAGTCGCGTAGGAGAAACTCTGAAACCTTGGACACCAACGATAGATGATTAACGAATTTGAGTATGTGATTGTTAGTTGGAAGGTTGGTGGGTAAGAATTACCTATTGAGCGTTGTAGCTCACAGTGTTGCCTTTTTGGTGACCCTGACATATTATATCGGTGGCGACGCTGGTATAATGTGTCAGACCTTGTAGATGATAAAGATGAACAGTTCACTTGGAGGCGTCCGGAGCTGAGGAGCTGGCTAGGATGAAGAAGCGAGAGGAGCTGTAGTTAGGAAGCCTTAGTTTCCTTTTCTTTTGTAATATTGAACTCCTGTGGGAGTTATGTTGTAATAACGAGCTAGACTCGCTTCATTTTTATAATAAAATGTTTATTTAACGTACCCTAATTTTGGGGGCGTTACAGTATACAAGTATATATTATTTTAGTACATGGTAGATTAAATTAATGCCTTAAGTACCATGTGTTAAATTTGTTAGTTTCATAGAAAATCTAGACCTAAAGACTACTTTTGATCTTAAGTACTAAAAGTACTACTTTTATTTATTCTTCTTGCAATATAACACATGCTTATATATATGTGTACTTTGTGAAAGCAAGAGAGGGGAGAGGGAGAGAGAGAGCCGAATGGGGAGAGAGAGAGAGAGAAGGCCGGTTGGGAGAGAGAGGAGGAGGGAGATTTGATGGTACTCTTGGCCTTTGATCTTCGAATGTACCACAAGATTCTTGGATAGTTGTGCTTCCAAGCAAAACTTAACTTCCATGTCCTCTTTTGTACATTTTAGCATTTGTTTAACCCTTGGAATCTTGTACCAATTACTCTTCCACCACAAATTTGTTCAAAGCTCAATCTTTGGTACATCATAGCCATGCAACCCTACGATTTTTGCCTTGATCTTTCATAAAAAGTAGATTTTATTGGATTTAAAAATTGGAGAAAGGAGAGAGAGAGGGGGCCGGCCATATGAGGGAAGGAGGGAAGCCCTTGCCTATAAATAGAGAGCCATTCTATGCTTGAACTCACACCTCAAAGCAATTTGCTCTTCCTTCTCTTTAAAAAATTCAAGTGTTCTTAGTTCCAAGTTCAAGAACTTTCTTTGTCCTTGAATGTTCTTGAGCAATACCACCAAACCACTTCCAAATACCACCCATCGATCTTTAAAGTAGCTTAGTTAAGGTTAGGAAGTTGTTTCTAGGAAAAGAAGTACAATTCTTTTCCTTTCGAAGCAATCCGGAGGCCGTTATGCTGCCAAATCCAAAACCAACGATCAATCTTCTGTAACCGACACCGCCTAGAAGAACGGTAGTTATCCTTATCTATTTTTCGAGTATAAAGTAATTTTACATTTCAACTCTATGTATTGTATAAGTTGTATGACGTTTTCGAAGTAACTTTGATCGTTCTTACTAAAGTAAGATAAGGTTATCTTTTAAAATTGAAAATGCATGTTTTACTTTCAAGATGTTTCAAGTATGCTATGTACTTAAAGTTGGATGATCTTATTGTGTTAATTTCAAGGCTTTGATTGAATGCATGTTTATATGAAAAGTCTCACATGCGGAGTCTTGCATGAGAACAAGACACGAAAACAGAGAAAAGTAGAAATATGGCACCTAGGGTGTGTTTAACAAGGAAGTTGTGTTTTCCCGGTTGGAAATATTTTCGAAACTACGTAATGACCATCTCAAGGGTATTACGTGAGTGTGTGTGTGTGTGCGCCAATGGGAACCCAGCGCGGCGGAACCATTGTGAGGATACTCGGGAGACAGGCGCGGCGGAACCGAGGTAGGGTGTGTAGCTTGCTTATCCGCGGTACGGAACCAAAGCAAGTGTGTGCCAATGGGAACCTGGTGCGGCGGAACCATTGTGAGGATGCTCAGGAACCTAGCGCGGCGGAACCGAGATTGGGTGAGTTAAAACAAAAGATTTTGGAAAGGTTAACTTGTATATGAAAATAAACGGCCCGGTCAATGATGAGTCGCGTAGGAGGAACTAAGAAAATCTTGGACGCCATGATAGTTGTGAGAATATGTTATTGAATTTGATCTTGTTTATTGCTTATGTACTTATCATGTAGAAATCGATGCTAGTAGTTAGGATATTACTATTGAGCCTCCGTAGCTCATGGTGTTACCCTCTTGGTGACCCTGGCATATTATATGGGTGGCGACGCCGGTATAATATGTCAGACTTGATAGACGAATAGGGTGAACTCTTCACCTTGGAGGCGTTTGGAGCCAAAGAACTCGCTAGGTTGGAGCAACAAGAGGAGCCGTAGAATAGGAACCTAGATCCCTTTTGTTATCTATTTTGTATTTCAAATGCTCTTATGAGGGCCGTGCTGTAATAATGAGTAATGACTCACTTTATTCCTGTAATAAATAATCCCTTTAACGTATCTAAAATTAGGGGCGTTACAAACACCATCCAGGTAATAGTGCCACGTCACTTACACCACTTCGGCTAATGGCGCCATGCCATTGATGCCACTCTAGTTATGGTATCTCGTCGTCTATACTAAGCGATTCCAAGTTCGAAATTGAAATTTCAAATGACGACTAGTTGAATACTTAGTTCATTTTGACATCTCTTAAAATTTGTCGTTCTAAATAAAGGATACATCTTAAAAGAAACTCCGAGGATCGAGGCAACCTTCGAGAGGCTATAGCCGTTAGTTCAAGATATGTCTGTAGGGAGTCGAGATGATAACTTTGGCAATGATGCATTTCTTTTATTATGTACATTTTTCATAAAACAAGAAAAGAAAAACACTAGAGTACAACTTCTTACTTTGCTATCAACCCAAGAGCAATTGGGCCAAAAAAGAAAATCATACCCTCATAGACTCGACATTGACTTAAGTTGATTCGGCTCGGAGCATAACCATCTCAATTCGAATCTTTCATGGAAGCTCAAAATTTGTAGGAGATATGGAACAGCCGGCAGGGAATCCGAATGAGTTGGATCAAATTTGAACCTCTATCCCACCAATGGGAGAACGGATTGACAATCAGATCGCCCAATTAATTGCTCATCATAACTGGGGTTGCCAGGTGACTTCTACCTCTACAAACCTAGAAATACCCCTTGAAAATAACCTCGAATCACCCCCTGAACCAAACCCATAAAGCCTAGAAATGGCTATCAGCAGAGCTAACAAAAGACGAAGAGGAGGCCTTTGAAGAGGCAATGGCAACAAAGGACCATGATTCTAATGAAGTCAATTCATGAATGGAATCTGTCATGAGTTAGGGAAGTTTCTAAGTTTCAAGTTGAGTCTTCATCTTTCAATTTCAAGTCAGTTTGTACCTCGAGTCTTTCATACTTTAAAGTTTGTATATTTTCAAATTCAAGTTTTTAGTCAAAGTAAAAAAAAAAAAAAAGAGCAAAACGAAGTCAGTTTTGTAGTCCCGAACTACGTTATGACCTGATTCCTTTGCAAGAAGGATATGTAGGCAACCTTTTCCAGAGGTTCGGTTAGGATCTTTTGAGTTAATCCTTCGTTGGTCCGTCCTGTCTTCTGAAATCAATGTTAAGTCTCTTGTGTCAAATTTCGATAATAACTTGCGTTTTGCAACTATCCCCGGCACCGAGGTGAAATGAGGAAAGACAAAAATGCCAAATTCATCGACACATCAGAATTCAAAGCATAAAGGTGGCAAAATACATGAGCACAATGAGAAGCAAAATATCAAAGAAAAATTAGAGAAAACTCAAAATTAATGAAAGTGTGAAGCAAATCAAATGAAAGAAGGCGCCTGCCAAAAGCAACATGGACACAAAAATGTCCAAGATGGCTGCTAGCACTCAAAACCCAAATAGAATGAAAATTCTTGAGCCTATTATTCTTTCTTTGTTAAGCCAAACCTTGGTCACGTACAACTCGGATAAAGTCCTTTTAGATTGGAAAACGTAACTTGATGACAAGAATCCTAGGCACCGGGAGAAAACTGAAAGGAACGACAAGATATTTTGTGAATCTTGCAAAATCCAAGCAAGGGCATTTTCGAAATCCATGGGTTGTCATCAGCAACCTAGGGCACGAGCACGGTTCATGGAAAAAATCCTTGTGTTTTGACAGGACAAGATCAAAGAAAATCATGAATGAGCATCACTTGATGGTGCAAAATCAATTTCAAAACCCTGAATGGGAGAATCATCAAAACTTGATTGTAGGGCATGCTTGCCATTTTTTTCGAATCGTCAAGTAATCAAGCTCCTCATCCAGTCAAATCAAACTCCTTGTCCAATCAAGGTCATCATTGAGAGTCAGTTCTCTAAAAAAGTGTCTTCCTTGTCTTTTGAGTCGGCTAGACCTTGTCCAAATTCACATAAGGTCATCTATCTAGTCAAATCATATTGATCTTGAGGCCCCAATTCATGAGAGAAACTCCAATACGTGGAAGAACTCGCGCTTGTGCTCATGATAAAACTGGTTGCCGAAACTATCAGGGGAATCAAGGAAAAGAATCAAAACCGAGGTCTGTCACTCACTGGGGCACATCAAACCAACGTCATCAATAAGCATACAACAAACATCAAGACTTGGGTATGAATGCTCAAAACTCAAGTCCTGACCAAAGTTAAACTCAAACCAACTCCAACTCAAGCCCAAACTCCAGCTCAAACTCAATTCCCATCCAAAGACAAACTCCAACCCAAATCCAAAAGATATAAAAATACCAGTCCACTGGCCAAAAATAGTAAAGCCGAAAGGGTACTCGGACATGTCCTCTGTTTTTCAAAAAATAAAAATAAAAAGAATTACTCCCTATGTCCTATAAAATTTGGTTCTTTCACTATTCCAGCCCTATGAAAAAATAAACCATATCTTTTAATATGTAATGTCTTTTTTATAAGTAATATGGATCGCCTAAAACATTATGGATTGAAAGATATAGTCAATTTAAAAATGACATGCATTCTTGAAAATGCCAAACTTTATTGGACGAAGGGAGTATTATCGTTGTCATCAAATGTCAAAATGCAAGTCTCACTTTCTAGCCTCGATCTCTTTGGTCATTTTCATCTTTCATATTTGTCAGCACGACTACTTGACATGCTGCTATAGATTTAATTTTATCCCTTCGAGACAAACTGACTTGTCTTGTTGGATGGCACCCCTCGGGGTTCAATCGCATTTTATCCCTTCGAGACGAACTAACTTATCTCGTTGGATGGCACCCCTCGGGGTTCAATCGCATTTTATTGCTTCGAGATAAATTAACTTGTCTCGTTGGTGTATTTTATGTTTCATCTTTCACCTCCAGAGCATGGTGTTGATTACAACCTTTGTCGCCTTTTTAGTTATTGCACCCACTGAGACAGAGCAATCGGTGGGCGCTCCTCAATCAATCTATCTTGTCGAATTATTTGCTTACATGTCTTTATGCTTTCTACAGCATGCATGTTTGCATTTGACCCAAAGAACTACACTAGTTTGATCCCTACAAATAGGGTACATAGGCAACTCCAAAGAGCACGACCTCATGTTTCGAATGCTTGTACATCTTTACTTGCATTTGATTTTAGATTAAGGATTTAGTAGGGCTCAAATTGGGCTGTCTCAATCTTTGGACGTCACTCGCATCCAAACATGATGCCGAGCATCGTCCAAAGAGGGGCAACTGTAGACACCCCAATTTGGACCTATTAATTCTCCTTAATTTGTGCCCTCGAGGCTCCCCAATGATGAAATGGAATCAAAATGAGACTCGACTAAAGCTTGGACGATGCTCCTTGGTCTTTTTCAAATCAAAACCATCTTTTTTCTGACACCCTAAGGGTAAAATCGTCACACATTTCAGCGTATAAAATTTCTTTGAATGAAACCAATTAGGTTAGAAAGATGACTTAACGAGCTTTTCAACGCATTGAAAAACACCGAAATCTGAGTTTGGGAGTGTCTGTGGCGCCCTTCTGAAGTTGGGCAGACACTCCTGAACACTAAGGAGCTTTGTCACAGCTTATAATGAGCTTGACCCTTTGACCACGTTTTTTTAGACTTTCAAACCTACAGTTTAGGTCTGCACATCTCAGAAGACCAGCAAGAATCTGATTATCACATGTTTCCCCATCAAAACATTTTTTTTTTCATTTTTGATTTTATTTTCAAATTAAAATCCTAGTTTTTGGCTCCCCTATAAATATCCCTCTCATTTCAGCACAAAAGGGACACGAAATTTCTCTTGAAAACTACCTCCTTCTGCTGCCAAAAGTCTGTCTCCAAACCCTCAAACTTTTTTTAAAACAATTCTTATTTTCTAAGGAAAATTACTAGTTCTCAAAGAAAATCAAGCAAAAATTCTAAAGAGTGATGGAATCCTAAATTCTCTATTCTCAAACTGTTTTCTACCCATTTTTAAGCATCCAAAATAGTCCAAGAAGCCAAGTTCAAGTCAAGCAAAGGTATAAAGACTCACTTTATACTTAAAATCTATTGTTTTCAAACTTTCTGAGGGGAATAAGGGCCCATGCCAGTTCTTCATACTGGTTATGAGCTCATTTGATTTTAGTTTAGTAACAAGAGCAAGTGGAATACAAAGAAATAAAACTTTTTTGGGCACTAGATACACTCCTGAGCGCTCAGGACCACTCTCAAGAGCTCGGGAGTGCTGCTGTTCACCAAAATCTTATTTTGTCGTCAAATGCTGCATTTTCTATTTTTAGTAGACACTGGGTGTGCACTGGTCCTTCCAGAGCCCAGTTAGGTTTATTTACAGTTGCAAGGAAGCGAGGTTTGAATGGTTAAGACCAATTCTTAGCTATTAAAGCCTCTGGCTGAGCATGTCTATACTTTGATTTCTTTGTGTTTTTGCTGGCAATACTAGCATGTGAATATGGCTAACCAAATTTGCAAGATGGCTTGACAGCACTCTTGAGCGCTCAGGACGACTCCCGAGTGCTCGGGAGTGATTCCAGTGACAAATTGTTCTGTTTTCTTGTTTCATCATTCTATTGCACTTTATACACCTTGTACATGCATGCACCCTTTATTCGATCTATCTTTGGATACTTGCTAGCTATTTAATGAAACAAAATGCTTTTTAATGAAAATCCCACAAACACTAAGTAGAGACTGACATTGTGTCGGGCGAGAGGGATGCCATAAAACCCTTCTCATCTCGTAACATAGCTTCCGAACCCCAAAACGAATCTCTGGTTTTCAAATTCAATCAATCATTTTCAAAAAAAAATGATTTCTCGAGTGGCGAACCATAAATCCGGGTGGCGACTCTTCAATTTTTCAAATCCGGGCAGGTATCCCACAAGTGGCGGCCTTGGATGAGTTTCTTAAAGAACTTCAAGAAGAACTTAAGAACAAAGGAAGAACAATGTATGAACATAAGAATTTCTAGAGAGAGAAGTTGAAGGATGAAATGTGTGAGTTGAATGGCATTAGGGGTCTCATATTTATAGTAAAAATCTTGCTCTCTCTCCCTCTCTCTTGGCCGGCCGCCCTCTCCCTCTCTTTCTCTCATTTTTTTGCTCCATGGTCTTATCCAATCAAGCCTTTTAAGCATGCCATGACTTGTCAATCCAATTTAGGTTCAAAATCTAGGTTTTCATGAAGGGTTTTGGCATTGTCTTGTCCTAGAAAGGCTTGCTTGTAAAAGGAACAAAATGATTGGCTAGGTTTATGCTTAAAGAAGCCTAAAAATGGGTTGTGAAGTAGTTCTAGGCCTTAAGTGTGAAGTTGGCTAAGAAGGTAGCTTGTTGAAATGTACATAACACATGCACACACCCGCTCCTCTCTCTCCCTCTCTCGGCCTCCCCCCCCTCATCTCTCTCTCTCTCTCTCCTCTCAGCATTCTCTTTCTCTCTAGTACCGTGTGTGTGTGTGTGTGTGTGTGTGTGTGTGTGTGTGTAAGGCTAGGTAGTTTTGGTCTAAGTAGTCTTATAGGTCTAGGATAAGAGTAATGACCATGGTAAGGCTTTCAAGTGATTTCTCATTGACCAAAGGTTAAGACTTTATTCTTAACTAGAAAGTGTATATCTGAGTATATAGGCTTGCTTATGGTAGGCTATCAAGTATATATGCATATATATACCTAAAGAAAATCTAAGACAGTAACTTTGGTGGGCAATTTATGTTTAAGGCTATTATTCTAGGCTTGCATGCATGTCAAGTCTAGGTCATCATGGAGGGTTATAAAGATTTGTCTTATCAAATCTATGTGCTCATTGACAAGTCTTATTTCTATTATTTAAGAGATAAAAATTTTCCTAAGAATTATTATCCAATAGGTAGAGAAGAAATGATGATAAGTAAGGTTTGAAATGACTAGTCATGAAGTATAAGGATTTCTCCTAATGGTTTAATGGTTCAATTAGGGTTAGGAGGGGTTCATAAGGCTCCAAAGTGGTTTAAAAAGTTCATCTAGGGTTAGGGAAGTGTAACTAGATGAAATGGTAGTTAGATTTCTCTAACTAATCGGTTGGAAGTCAATTCTACTTGCCATGTAGAATTTCTAGCCAAGAAATATAATTTTATAAATCTTAAATCTAATTATGACGGATTATTAGAAATTAAAAGGAATTTAGGAATTTTTAAAGCAATACCAAGTAATTAAAATAGAATTCAAATATTTAACGAAATTTTTATTTATTGAAAATCAAAGTCGTTACATGTGCATAGCTCTTTTGGACTCGTTTTAGGTCCCAAAAAAATGATCGGAGCCACTCATTTTCATTTAAATATGTTATTTATGTGCCCTACTAAAAATTAGCTGAATAGGATATCGATAATGACGTCTACAAAATATTCAACTTTGTCCTAAAATTTAAGCTTGAATGGGACAAAGTTGGATGTTTCGTAGAGATCCTTGGCGATATCCTATTCAGCTATGTTTTGGTAGGGATCATCAGCACTGTATTTTAAGCCTTTATTTGGTTTCCATCTTTGGATATTTTAGTTTTGATAGTGTGTAAAGAGAGAAATAGGTTAATTGATTGGAGAGATGGATAATGAGTAAAGAGAAATAGAGAAAGAAATGAAAGCAGTAATTGGAAAAGTAGGATAATGATTGAAAAGAGAAATATCGTAATGATTAGAAAACAAAAACAAAACAAAGATAAATTTGAAAACGAACAAAGCCTAAATAAAATGAGCAGTTTCGATCATTTTATTGGGAACCAAAACGGATCCAAGAGGGGTCTGTACGCGCTGGCACAGATTTGTAATCTGTGTGTATATCCTTTTCGAATCTAGTGTACAAATGTGTGTGCGCGCATGGGTTCATGTACGTAGATATCAGTACGAAAAAACAACAATGCTACCATAAGACACAAATACACAAGCCACACGTGGGTCCCAAATACACCGGACATCAAGTGTTTGTGGGATACTTTTCTATGTGTAGTGTATGGGGACCCTAAGCTATTATGAGTGAGAGTGTGTGTAAGTGTTCATGTGGTTGCGTGTAGTTATATATAGTTATTGAATAACTAAAGTTCTTATAAAAAAATATTAAGTATATCAGAAAGTCTGTCCACACAGACATTTTATACACAGATTGTGCACATATTTTTTGTGGGGTCCATCATGGGTCTCACACAAATAATTTGAGCCGTTCATTAAATGTAAAACACTTTTTTAAGGATTCTCACAAAAAATCAGTTCAATCCGATACTTATAATTGCTCGATCCAATCATTTAAATTTTCATTATTCTAAAATCTCAAAGAAAAGTTAGATGATTGAATCGAAAACTTATAAGTATCGAATTGAGCTGATTTTCACGAAAACTCTTGAAAAATTATTTTTATATTTAATGAGTAGTTCGGATAATTTGTGTGGAATCCGTGGTGAATCCCACAAAAAAATCTGTGCACTTTTATCTGTGTGAATAGCACCTGTCTAAGCATATCTATAGATCCTCAAATCCTATTATACGAAGCCGTCTGACTCCCTCCCTTTGTCGCGCGAGAAACCGGCTTCCCCTGGTTTTTGTCCCCGTCGCCGTGGTCACACTCCGAGCCAGGGCCGGCCCCGGGGTAAGCTCCGCAAGATCTCGGTCTTGGGCAACCCCCCGGCGGGGCAACCCCAAAAAAAAAAAAAAAATTAATGTTATATTATAAATTATAAAAAGTTTCCCTTATTGGCATAAGTCTTTGCTTGGTGCATTGGTCACTGACTTATTGCTAAGTACCGGTGGTGCGGGGTTCGACTCCCAGGCGCTCCCTCCTCTGACTTGTTGCCCTCCAGTTTTTTTTCATCTTCATCATGTTTTTCATTCTACCTCTTTTTGTTTTCGTTCCAATAATAATAATCTATACGTGATATGTTCTTACATTTGATATAAAAAGTCATAGTTAAAATAAAACGAGCAAGCTAACATGATTTTTATTTTTATTTTTGAACTACCATTTCACAAGAACATATCAGACCAAATAACACGATTTTTTTTTATGTTATTAAAGCTAAAAAAAAGTTATAGTTAAAATAAATCAAGCAAGCTAACACGGTTTTTTTTTATAATATTAAAGCAAAAAATAGTGTAATTTTGGTTTTTTTTTGTACTTGTATATATATATATATATATATATTTTTTTTTTTTTGTATGACATAATAGTAAATGAGCAACAAAACATAAAGTTAAGTTAGGGTAACCGAAATATCGGAGCCGGCACTGCTCCGAGCTACCATCGCAAACCACTACTTTAGTACTTCCTCTATATAAATGGCACTACCTCCTCCTTTCATTCACACGCCAGCTCAAAACGGAGAAAGAGAGAATTTAATTACACCCCCCACCCCCCGAAAGAAAAAAACCTGATAAAGAGATATTAGTTTGCTCGGAGAGATGATGGAAAAAGTTGGGAGTTTTCACCGCCAAGCCCGCCACCGCGCCCCGCCATTCTCCTCCTATCATAGCTTAATTTGCAGGAGATGTAGATGTTTCCTACTGAACTCGTATCTATGTCATGTGCTTAACTTAATTTACGTTTAACACTTGATCGGTAAGGGGTGTTCTGGATTCTTAAAAAAGAAGATAATTTCAAGTTTAAAAATTATGTGTTTATGCAAATAATTTTCTTTTAAATATGAAATTTGTTTGATAGATTTCATTGAAATCTTTTAAACGGTGAAAAAAAATAAAAAAAATTATTTTTTATTTTCATTATATTTAAGCTTGAAATTATCTTCTCTTTTTTTTAAAAACTTGATTTAAAAAGAAAGCGTTCCACCTAAAAATGGCGGAACTCGTACGAAACCCATAAGTAGCGGAAGACCGGTGGCGAAACCGATCAATCAAGATACATGCATCCTGGACAACCACTAAAAATGGTCCAGACGTCCGCATCCAAGAATTGAACATGTCCAAATTACTAAATACTTGGACTAAAATTAATTGATATCCTAAATCCCTTTCACAAAAAAATTTGATATCCTGATTTGTTACTTTGACTAACTTTCATTTTCTAGCTTGTTTATTGTTGGATTAACTTTGATTCTTATTTTGTCTTCTTGTACAAATATATATATATAACTCCTAGAAAATTATACTTTTAATACAAAATTGTTAATTTATGCTACGACCATTTGACCCCTTGACGTCCAATTTATTTGCTACTCCAGTATTGTTCGACTTATTACCACATAATAAAATTACCAAGCTAGACGACGACGATGCTAATAACGTATTTGAATTATATATAGTTATGATCATTTTACCCTGGTGGCATGGCATGTGTAAGGTTACATGCATGCACCAAGACCATCGTTCCACTTATTTACTAACACACAATTAGACCAAACTAGCTAGAAGACGTGGATGATGTAATTAATATATTTAACCGGAAGTTTAACTTCTTCAATGAAGAATCAAATCGGGAATGCTAGCTAGAGACACATGCAACAACCAGCCACACCTCCAATCACAACTATATATGTACGTAGCACGCAAACTCAGCTATTCGGGCCCAACCTCTCTCTCTCTCTCACCCTCCCAGCTCCCTCCTTCCTCTCCCTCCTACTTCCTCTGCCACAGCCGCCGCCCATCACCACCACAAAAATAAACTACCCATAAATCTTCTTCATCTTCAAACCCATTTCTCAGACTTCCCAAAATGAAAAAGCAAAACTCAACATGCAACCACGTCGATCTCCTCTCCAAGAAACTCATCCTCTGATCACTTGACTGCCTCACCTCAAACCCACTCGACAAGAAACTTTTCCCCCCTTGTCTGCAAATCCTTTGTAGGGGAGCGAAATATCCGAAGGACGGGGTAGCTCCAATGGGTTAAGGATACTTACAATCTTATCCCTGAACGAGTAGTTGTCTCAGTTCGTCAAAGGGATCGAGATATAACGTATGTCCAAGTGTGTCCGAGGGATAGAATGATTGGAAATGATTAGCCGAGCTTCGGTATAATCGCCGAAGGATAAACCGTGGTTCGCTCGGATGTGGCCTTGTTCGTTCGGCATATATGTTTTTATTCTTTAGATTATTGTTTCTTCGGTCGAAGTGTCTTTGCTCGGAGACCGCTCTTTTGGAACCTTCTAGAAGATTCAGAAGAGACGTGGGAAGTCATCTTTGGTAGGTGAGGTGG
>BPLS01000713.1:1481265-1498765 GCA_019656275.1 Rhododendron kiyosumense
AGAGAGAGAGAGAGAGAGAGAGAGAGAGAGAGAGAGAGAGAGAGAGAGGCGCCAGGCCCAAAAAAAACAATATCAAAAGCTCCA
The DNA here is from genome assembly GCA_019656275.1 of Rhododendron kiyosumense. Classification (NCBI taxonomy): domain Eukaryota; kingdom Viridiplantae; phylum Streptophyta; class Magnoliopsida; order Ericales; family Ericaceae; genus Rhododendron; species Rhododendron kiyosumense. The sequence continues at coordinate 1,481,350 of BPLS01000713.1, forward strand.
TGTCGAAAAACAAAACAGTGCTCGGGGGCAAAAGAGAATTGAAAAACAGAGGAAACATGGGGAGGCTCTGGAAAAGGGCGTCCGGCGCGCTGAAAGACCGCAACAGCATCCTGGCAGCGAGCCTAGCGCGGAAGACGGCCCACCGCCACCCCAGGGTCGAGTTGTCGGTGATCAAGGCCACCAGCCACGACGACACAAAAGTCGATTACGACGCAGCAAGGGTGGTGTTCAGGTTAATCTGCACGTCTCCCGTGTGCTTCCGGGCCTTCCTGTGGGCCCTCTCCCACCGAATGGAGAAGACCTGCAGCTGGGCCGTGGCGCTCAAGGGAGTCATTTTAATGCACGGTGCCTTGGGTTGCGATTCTAAGGCGGTGAGGACGATCGGACGGTTGCCGTTCGACCTGTCAAATTTCAGCGACGGACACGGAAACCCGAAGAAGATGTGGGGATTCAATGACTTTGTTCGGGGTTATTACGCTTTTGTGGACCAGAAATCTGCTCTTATGTCTGTCTATCTTCAGGCAAGTTTAAAGATTTCAATATAATTAATTACTAATCATACAAAAGCGTAATAAGCCCGAAGAAGATGTGGGGATTCTACGTCTTTGTTCAGGCATTTTACGCTCTTGTGGACCAGAAATCTGTCCTTATGTTGAATTTCCCTATGCATTTCGTCATAATCTGAACACAGTTCGGTTTTTCTTCACCTCTGTGCCCAAACCTCTTTACTCCTTTCTTAAAATGCATTCATCCACATTCAATTATGTATCAAAATCATCGTGTTTTGAGATTGAAAAATGGTTTTTCTGATAAGTTAGATTGAAAAAATTTTGAACACAAAAAAATGAATCTACCCCGTTATAAGAAACGATACATCTTTTTTTTGAACAGAGAAACGATATATCCTATCAAATAATATTTTGAAACACAAAAATTTAGAAACTATATCTTATCAAATAAAGTTTCTAAATTTTTGGGGTTATTCTATTCAAATTTATAAGTATCATTTAATCTAGAATTCTGGCTCCACCCGTTATAATTAACGATACAAGATTCTTTAAAAAGGATATGGGGTATCTTATCAAGTTAAAATATCTACAATTAAAAAGGACGTGTGGTATCTTATCAAGTTAAAATATCTATAATTCAGGTTAAAAACTCAAATTTAGACTGGTTAATCAAGAATTCTGGTTCCGCTCCCGTTTCAGGAACGAAAGGCACAATCAAAATACGCCACAGCAGAATCCAAAACGGAAAGCTCCATGTTGCAACCACTCGTTTGGCTCCAAAGACTGCAGGGATTGCTCGACCTGTTGCTTCAAATCCTACCCCAAACCCAAGGGATGAACGAAGCTGTTCTCATTCTAGAAGCCATGGACTGTGTCTTAATCGACGTCTACGGAATCTACGGCAAAATCTGCAACGGCATCGCCAAAGTTCTACTGAACATTTGTTCCGCGGGGAGAACCGAGGCCTCGATGGCACTCCAAATCCTGCACAAGTCGAGAGAGCAGGGCGAAGAGTTCTCGATGTTTATCGAGCGCTGCAAGGAGATGAAGGTCGCGAACGCTTTGCAGTGCCCGAGAGTGGAGCAAGTCCCCGAGAGAGACTTCCGGGAGGTCGAGCGGATGGTAAGTGGAGTGTCTGAGGCGGATACGGATTGTTCTGTTTTCGAAACAGGTAAGGCGGTTGTTGCAGTGAGGGAGGACCGGGTGGCAGACAGAGAGGGGGATTCGAAGCGGATGAAGACGGTGATTACCAATGAGTGGGAGGTGTTTGAGGAAGATTTGATCAAGTTTAGTGGAGAGATTGGAAGTGCTGATATGGGAAGAAGAAGAAGAAATGGTGGTGAAGAAGAAGAAGACCCTTTTGCAGCCTCTTTGGTTCTAATTCCTTACCAAGCATATGTGAAAAATCAAGAAGTTCCTGATTTAATTAGCTTCTTATAGTGTTTTTCGAGGTTGGTACATGTTGGCAATTTCTCTTTGAATAGGTTCATCAAGTACTTCTCAAAACGCAGAAAGCCAAAAGTATGGATTTCTATCGGAGATCGAGAATGAAATCAAGTTTGACCGGCCTGTTGTCTGCAGCTGAAAGATTTCCGCTCCTTTTTCCAAATTAAGGATGTGGAAATCCGTTTGAACAAGAGATATATGTGTTTTTGTTTTCCAAATTCTGGATTCCAAGCTACGGCAACGTCCCCTTATTGGCTCGTAGAAGTTATCGTTTTGCAGGCTAGCCTCGTTATCGTGCGCGTATTCCTTTTATGGGCATTACTTACTTTATGGACTTTCATGATTAGATGAAATCTGGATGCATGTATGTTTTCTTTCTTCAAAATCTGAAGTCATGATCGACTACTGTATGCATGCATGTGTGGAAGGAAGTTTTCAGTGTTCGGCATATATATCAAGTGATTTATATATGTTTTTGGCTGACCTTTTGGTTGGAATTGGAGTGTATAGTAGTCCATGCATGTTGGCAACTTGAAGAGTCCTATTAATTACTACTATCGAACATGTTAATTACAGCCCATGAAAAGGCAACAGGCTGTCCAGATTCACTTCCGTCCGTTACTTATCAAACCTCATTTACTATTTCGAGCACTTCATATGGTAGGTCCCTATTCTCTAGTACAAAATTATCCTTAAAAAAGAAAAGAAAAGAACAATGCTACGTACGCGACAAATCACCACAAAAAGAAAAATCAATGGTTCAGATTCAAGTTAATTAAGAATCAGTAATTACATCATCGAATCATACTTCTTCCGTCCCAAATTGTTGCTTATGCTTCAGGAATTCAACTTTTTATGAACAGTACATAATTGTACCCAAAAAAAAGAAAGAAAGAAAGAAGCACAAACTTCTTCTTTTTTCAAATTGGCCCTTTGTTTTGGGATAGCCAAACAAGGAAAGAATGAGCAATTTTTTTGGACGGAGTATTTGATTTGAGAGAATTTGTCGATCATATTTAAAATGGACTTCAATATTCTGGTCGTGTATTTCTTTCAAGATAAATATGGTTGGTTAGATGGTTACCGATGTTTTCTTTTGTTGGTTATGTTTCATTTTTTGTGTCACTCAGACAATTGTCTATATATCACAATCTATAATGTTTCTTATGATTTCAAATATTTTGTTTAGTAAAATTAATTGAGATTTATCAAATAAGATTCATATTTGATATAAAAATATAGCCAATTTTTTTAGAGGTTTCAAATAATAAACATGACCAACAATTTGACAGGGACGGAGTATATATGCAGTAGTGTTCAAAGTCATTTTCATCTGATAAATGACCAAACTAGTGTGATATTTGCTCTACCAACAAATGATCATGTAACTGAAGGGTTTCAGTCATGTGTAATATTTATAGATGAGGAGGTCAGTTTAGGTGCTTTAAAGTTGAAGGGGTGAGCATGAAAAAAGTGAATAGATGTGGGGGTGTCCATGCATGGAATTTAACCTATTTTTTTTCTTAATTAACGACAACCGGCGGTGTGAAAAACATTGGGGGAACTTTGTCTCGCATGGACTCTTCAAAAAAATATTCTAAACAAATTAAAAGGCTCGGAGTATTTGTATGGGACCTCAAATAGGTCGCACACAAAGTGGTGTACAAGAGTTGCACACAAAGTGTTGCACCCATAGCAATTTCGGGGTCGCACCTATAGATTCGAACTTGGGCATCAAGCCCTAAATTTGAATGTCATGTTGCACCACATTTTTTTTTTGGCAAAAAATAATTTTATTAATCTTTGAAAATGATTACAAAAATTAAATGGATCATGGGTATACGGGCATACATTCCCGAGAGCTAAAATTAAAAGAAGACAAGCTGCCAACTAAAACACCACAAACCAAATAACGAAAGCCGAATGCCCCCTAAAAACTACCCAATGAAAGACAACACCAAATCCAGGAGAGACATTGCTAAACCCAAAAGAAAACAAAGGAGAGAACAAAATCGAAAGACCAAGAGAACAAGCCAAAAACGCCAAACCACAGAATTAAAATTCCAAGGAAAGAGAGGCACTATCCTCGAAATCATCATCATCCTCTGCAAAAATATATATCATCCTCCAAGTCACAAGAAAACATCATCCTCCAAGTCGTTGAGAGCATTGATCCTTTCCGCAAGTTCTTCCTCCTCCATTTCAACAATTTTTTTAAAAATTTGGCTCCTTTATCCATGTCTTACAAACATTCTTGAAAAGAACGGAGTTCCTATTTCATTATTGATGGAGTTCTGCTCAATATCGATCATTGCACCATGTTATTGAGCGGACGTGGAGCATGTAACTAAGAGCAATTCACTAAAGTGTGTGCGTTATGAAGGTAAGTATGCTTATGTAACCTGTTCTGCTAATTAAGGTTTTTATTTTTAAAGTACTTATTTTTCGTTTTACGAAACAAGTCAATTTTCTCACAATACGTCATGTTTAGTTCAAAAAATAAGTACTTATTTTAGTTAGCAGAACGGAGCCTAAGTAGGTTAAAATCGACAAGTTAGCAACAATAACATAGTTTTGTCAACAAACAAAAAAAAACAATAAAATAGTGGGGTCTAATTTGTTACTTGCGACAAAGTTTTCCTTTTTAATTTTGTCATTCAAACAACCCGACTAATTGCACAGCAATCGTGCACAGATCATATTGTGGGGACCACTCTAGGTCCCACGATAATAATTTGAGCCGTTCATTCAGTGTAAAACATTTTTTTGAGAACCACTGCGAGAAATTAGCTCAATCCAATATTTCTTGATCTAATTATCTAACTTTTCATTTAGATTTTGAGATTTGATAAGCACCCGGAAATGGAATATAGGGTGCGCTAGTATCTAGGCTTAGTGTTAATTTAAGTGCTAATTAGTTATTTTTAATGATTTTTGCTCGTGGAATGTTCTGGTGTTATTTTGTAGGCGAATCGCCTAAGAATGAGCTTTTAAGGCCTAGAGCGTGGCATGGCCTAAAAATGGCCTGATGGCCAAGGCGTGGCCAAGGCGCAGCCCGGGAAGAAGAGCCACGGCCAACACCCAGGCAAGGCAGAAGCAGATGGCCAAGCCGCAGCCAAGGCGATGGCCAAGGCAGAAGCGGATGGCCAAGGCAAGATCAAGCATTGCCCGAGCAAGACGGCAGCAGCGAGCAAAGGCCTTAATGCAGTCGGCATCTGTAACGCCCCGAAATTCGGAGACATTAAAAAATATTTTAAAACAAATTATTTTCACAAAAGAAATTCACAAGTTTACTACGTCATCATTTCAAAAGCATACGTCATTATATTACAACCATTTCGAATAAATCAAAATATTACATTTTCCAAATAAACTTAGAAGCTTTCAAAACAAAATCGACTTAAATTAATCAGAGCAACTATGCGCACGGAAACCAAGGTTTTCAGCTTCTTCCTCAATAGGATTGAACTCGATCGAATCATACGACACTTCTATTCCATCTTCGGTACCTGGCGTTCGAGTTACCAGGGCAACATAGTACCGTGAGCGATGACGCTCAGTAGCCAAAACCCACCCGAACCCATAACTTACAAGCAATAGGATTATAATTAACATGCATTAGAAATAAAATAAAAAGAGAACAATCAACTTTTCTTTCGTTACTATCCTTTAACCTATGTGAAATCTCGGATCTTATCCACAGATCCGTTCCTACCCATAACCTCTGGCACAAACACTGGTGTGGTCCGACTCCCCTTTTCCAGATCCGGATGAAAGATACCTAAGTTATATACCCGGTAACCCATCCGTGACCATAAGTTCGGATAAAACTTCACCGGATGCGCACGCGAGCACATTCGAGCCCGGGTTGTGACACAAGCACAATACCTCCCTTATGACCCGTCCCAATATCCGAGAGCCGACCATCACCATGCCGTACCCAGGGTTTCGTAAACCAATAATCCTCAAGTTCACCACCAATCAATACGTCACCACGGGGTTCCAAGCCCGGAAATCCAAATCTCAGCCTCTCACTTTATTATCTTTTCCATTAATCCTATTTTCACGTCTAGTAAGTTAAATTCGCACATCGCAACCAACCCCGGAATCCTATTTGTCCATTCTATCAATACAACAATATAGCACACATTTTAACATTTCAACTAAAAATATTAACATGCTAACAACACATAATCATGCAACATAATTAATCATGCCATAGAATTTATCATGCAATTTAACATTGAACAGAAAATATTTAACTTAAGGACTTATACTATTATTTCATATTCTCTAGGGTGATTTTAAAAGCTATTCTAACTTAAGGATGAAACAATAATTCTTCCCTAACTTTTCAATCCTTCCAGGGGCTGTCTTTCTTTCTTTTCTTTTCTTTTTTTTTTTTTAAAATCAGTGGCTTATATTTTCGGAAAAGAACCAGTGAGTTTCGGCATTGGCGTCAAAACGGAAACTAAGTAACCTCAGGACTTAATATTAACTTTTATTACTCAAGAGCTAGATTTATAAGCTTTTAAATCGTGAGGGGCTAAGCTGTAATTTTTCCATAAACTTTCAAAAGAACAGAAGCATAAAACAGTCGGTCAAAAACAGGGGAGCCGGTTCCGGCTGGGTTTCGACCGGTGTCGTTGGATTCGAATACAATCATGCCATACTCAAAAAAAAAAATTAATATAGACACGACATATACTTAGGGAGATGAGTTCCGAACTACCTCTCGTCTAGCGAAACGGGGATTGGAGAGAGTTCGGAGGTGGGTCCGAGCTGCGGCGGAGCTCGGTCGGATGGTGATGGTGAGCACGGCAGGAGGTGATGGATCGGTATCAAAATGGCTGATTTTCAGGGCAGTTCCAGGGCTGCTCTTGGAACCTAAATGGGGTAGGAAATGGAGGTTGATCTCAGCTAGAACCAAGAAAAGAAAATGGTTTTGTTCCCTCTCTGACTTCTCGCTCTCTCCGGCTTCTCTCTCTCTCCTCTGCCGAAATGTTGGCTGGGAAATAACAAAAGGGTGAAATAGGGTGGGTCATAAAGGTGGGTTTTGGATTTTATTTTATTTTTTTTAGAGTGCTGGAGTGATTGGATGGGACAGGAGGTATGGTGGGGGAGTGGGTTTCTGATTTCTTTGCAGGGGGAGAAGGTGGGATTTTCGGCTGAAAAAAAAAGAAGGGGGCGGGAGATGAGAGGTGATGGCAGAGTATAGGTTTGGGTGGAATGATCCAGTGTACACATACGCACACAACAAAGAATTAACTCGTTGGGCACGCGCGCACACAATCAATTATGGGAATAAAGTTGGTGTGACGACATAAATAATTTTTCAAGCAAAATAATTGTTTTTGTTTCGATAATCATTATTTTTATTATTATTATTATTTATTTTTATTTTTTTAAATTATCGGGTCTTTACAGAATCGATGGACTAAATGGCATGCCATCGATGCTGAGGTCCTTAGAGCCCCAGATCCTTATTAGCTTCGGCATCAATGGGAGAAATGGAATGCCATCGATGCCGAGCCTCTTAGTGGCCAGCGACGCCGAGCGCAATAGCGGAGCATCTTCAGAGAATATTCCAAGCGGGAAATAAAAGGAGTGATGTAATGAGATCCAAAACAAGTAGTAGGACGTTTTTTAATATAATTCTAGTTCTAGGGTAGATTTGCTTGCATCTTAATAGTGTTCTTGAGTGTTCTTAAATTTCCAGCTTTGAATATTTCAATTTCTGCCTTTAATTGTTAGTTTTTGATATTTTTGCCTTAATTAAAGTTGTTACTCTTCTTCCGATCTATCGTTTGATCCATTTTATTTCTAGTCTTGTCATTTCAATTATGCTTAGTCAATTTTGCTTGCTCTTATCTTCGTAGATATGCGTGAGTAGTTTCAAGGGTTGGGTCATGAGATGATTAGCATCCCGTGGCTTGGGCGAAAATTGCGTTTTTTCACCAATAATGCTTTAAATATACTCCATCCGCTCCACTTTAAATATGTCCCCTTCGGAAAACCATGTTTTAGTATGTAAGTTAACTCATTGGGTGTAGTAAGTAAGTTAATTAAATGCATTTTTAACAAATTTTAATTAATGAAAATGGCTAATTGTGTGTAACTGCATATTTTACATGGTTAAATACATTCAATGGGTTGTAATAACTGAAAACACTAAATTCTGCATACATGCACACGTGTAGTAAGTAAGTTAATTAAATGCATTTTTAACAAATTTCAATTAATGAAAATGGCTAATTGTATGTAAATGCATATTTTACATGGTTAAATACATTCAATGAGTTGTAATAACTGAAAACACTAAATTCTGCATAAATGCACACTTTTTTAACCACATGAAAAATATAGTACTCATCTATCCATCCCAAAATTTCTAGTCCTTTTTGGGCAAATCCGCCATTTTTAAATTACTTACTCCCTCCGTTAGTCTGTCTCACTTTAAATGTTCGTAATAATATAGAGAAATATTACTTTTTGGGATTTGAAAATGCTCAAATTTTATAGGTGACATTTAAAGTTGGACGTAGGGAGTAAGTAATTTAAAAATGATGACTTATCCAAAAAGGACAAGAAATTTTGGGATGGATCGATGAGTATATTTTTCATGTGGTTGAAAAAGTGTGCATTTATGCAGAGTTTGGTGTTTCAGGTATAACTACTCATTGAATGTATTTAACCATGTAAAACAAGCATTTACACACAACTAGCCATTTTCATTAATTGAAATTTGTTAAAATGCATTTAATTAACATACTTACTACACCTAATTATCAATAGTATAAAATGTATGTAGTACACAAACTTATTGATGGGCAGTACATGATTTACAACATCCTAATGCAGTAATGCTAACCAACATAGTGGCTCTAGAATTTCAGTTGAGTGGCGTCAAAATCTTGTACAAAATTTGTATAATGCGAAAATATATATAGAAAAAATTATTTGGTTGAAAACTTAATGGGTTTACTTTATACTATTATTTTGTTGAGTTTAATTATGTACTTACTCAAAAATTTAAGTAATTTTACTATTTACTTTTACTATGCATGAATGAGATACTGTAAACACTAGTGAAGAAAAATCAAATCATACGTGAAAAAAAAATGTAAAATTGTAGACCCAGAGGAATGGCTTGAACCCCCTCAATTTCTAGTATCTGTTAATAGTTTGAATATTTGAATTTCAAAAGACACATTTTTTATTCATTTCTTTAGTCAATAAATTATGTTTCCATCATAAAAGTCTTTTGATTTCTCTCATCAAAACAAACCCATAATATGCAAAAATTTAACACAAAATTAACAAATAAATAAATAATTGAATAAAGACAAAAAAAAACGGACTGACACATATAAGCTAAACCAGCCCTTATTCGTATTAATTTTTCCATAGAAAATTTTGTTTTAAGGAAAATAGTTTTAAACTAAATCAAATTTACTCTAATTAAGCACTCCACATCCAATACTATTACTCCACTATTGAGCCCAAGTGCAATTTTGTGAACATTGGCACTCTATTTTATTGGTTAAAACAGTATGAATCTCACTACAAGTGATGTCATGCTTATTCCTGTAATACACTTTTCGGTCATCATGACATTACGTTGTGATGGACTCTACACCATTTTAACCAATATGAACGAGGGTAGTGTTCACTCTCTTTTAAGGAGGGTGAACAAAACTCACTTCATAGAGCCCTAAGGTGTATACTGAGGCCAATTTTTGTGATACATTATAAGGTTTATAATAAATAAAAATTAAAAATTAAAATTATAGTTTTTTATATTCATTTTATGTCTTAATCTGAAGTTTTGGAAGAGAGAAGAGTTAGAGAGATTAGAAAGATTTAAAATAGTGTGAGAGAAAATTTAAGGAGGAGAAGATTTTTTTTTGCGATTCCTTAAACCTAATTTACTCTATCCTAAGGGATTTTTGGAGGGGGAAGGAAGCTTACAAAAATCAAACCATGTCCATGTGTACGGGAATATAAGATTAAGATACATAATGATTAGGGTGATTAAGAGAGAGAAAGGTGAATCCGGATGTTTATTCAAATGTTGAAATAAAAAACATAATCTTCAAAAGTGAGCACGACAAAAACATAACGTACAGTAAATGGGATGAAAAATATACTCTATTACACTTGAAAAGTCCCTGTAAAATCTGTGTTGGAGTAAGTAAGTTAACTCATTGGATGTGGTAAGTTAATTAAATACATTTTTAACAAATTTCAATTAATGAAAATGGCTAATTTTGTGTGTAAATACATGTTTTATATGGTTAAACACATTCAATGGGTTGTTATAAGTGAAAACACCAAATTTTGCATAAATTGCACGCTTTTTCAACCACATGAAAGATATAATATTCAGCGATCCATCCCAAAATTTCTTGTCCTGTTTTGGCAAGTCTGTCATTTTAAAATTAGTTACTCCCTTCATCTCACTTTAAATGTTCCATATGTGAATTTGGCACTTTAATTTGGTGTAAAAAATAATATATAAAAATATATTTTTTAGGATTTGAAAATGCACAAATTTTCATAGCGGACATTTAAAGTTAGATGAAGAGAGTAAGTAACTTAAAAATGCCAAACTTACCCTAAAAGGACAAGAAATTTTGGGATAGATTGATGAGTATATTTTTCATGTGGTTGAAAAAGTGTGCATTTATGTAGAGTTTGGTATTTTCAGGTATAACAACCCATTAAATGTATTTAACCATGTAAAACAAGCATTTACACACAATTATCTATTTTCATTAATTGAAATTTGTTAAAATGCATTTAATTATCTTACTTACTACACCTAACTATCAATAGTGCAAAATGTGTAGTACACAATTGATGGACATTACATGATTCACAGTATTCTATTTCTAACCAAATTGGTGGCTCCAAAATTTTAGTTGAGCGGTGACAAAATCTTGTACAAAATTTTTGTAATGCAAAACTATATATAGAAAAAATTGTTTGGTTAAAAACTTAATGTGTTTAATTTATATTATTTTGTTGAGTTTATTTAGCTACTTACTTGCAAATTTAAGTAATTTTATAGTATGATCAGATAATGCAAACACTAGTGAAGAAAAATTAAATGACACATGGAAAAAAAATTTAAAATTGTAGTATATTTTACAGACCCAGAGGATTGGCTTGAACCCCCTCAATTTCTAGTATCTGTAAATAGTTTGAATATTTGGATATCAAAAGACACATTGTTTGGCTGATTTCTTTATTCAAAAAATTGTGGATTTTGTTCATAGTAATATTTTTCTATTTTGATTTCTATCATCAAATCAAACCAATAACCTCAAAATATTTAACACGAAACTAACAAATCCAAAAAATAATTGAATAAAAATAATAATAATAAACCAACTAACTTATATAAGCTATAAACCAGCCCTTATTCGTATTAATTTTTCCATAGAAGATTCCGTTTTAAGGAAAACTGTTTTAATCAATTCAAACTAAACCAAATTTACTCTAATTATGCATTCTCTACATCTCGTACTATTAGTCCACTACAAAAGTCATGCCTGCTTTTTGGATAAATGTTGAAAAAAAAAATGCTATGGATATAGATGGAACTGCACAAAATTGGACATATATAGATGTCTCCAAGATCTTCTGATGAGGTGTGTGGGATCAACAACTACTGTTTCGGACCCACGTATAACAAACACAGTTCTGAAAGCAACTGCATCCGAACCAATGCACTTTTGTTTATGCATTATAAAAAGTTGAAGTACTTTAGCAAATTTTTGCAGAAAAATGAACAATTATACAATATTTGTGTTTATTTTTAAGTTTGTATGCCCAATTATTTAAAGTCGCATCATTTAATAAAAAAAATCGTAATAGACTAAAATTACGTGACTTAGTATAAGTAATGAGAAACTCGACAAACACAACAGTTTGTGCAATATTTTGTACAACACTACCGCATAAGGATTGCTAATTTTCAACACTACCACATAAGTGTATTGTATAAAATGTTGCGCATGTTACCGTATTCCTAGACATCCTCGTAAGTTCCTAGACATACTCATGGTTGTACCGGCCGGTTTTCGCTAAATGGCAAAGAGCATATGGTGGCTACGGTTGGTGAGGTTCACACCTCTCGTTGGCTTATCTTCTTGGAGTAGCCAAATCTGCTTAACTGCGAGGGGAGGTTTGGTGACTAGTGTAGGCTTTTCAGCTCCGGGCGACGAGGATTGGGTGGTGTCCAGCTGCAGCATGGTGAGATCTGGTGTTGCCCAGAGTTGGTGGTATGTGGGTGGCATTGGCGGCTTGTCCTGATGTTATGGAACTCCAGTGGACAGCGTCTCAGATTGTTTATGGGGGCCGGAGTTGCGGTTTCTTGGTGGTCATCAAGTGGTGGTGTCCGGATCTTGGGTGGCTGTGGCGGGAATGTTGTATCTTTTGGTTAGGGTTAAGTTTAGATTTTTCTTAGGTTGTGCTCGGCCCATCTTTTGTTTGGGCTGGGCTCTTTGGATGTTTGGGCTTCGTCCCATGCAATAGGTGTATTTTTATTTTTTTTCAACTTTTAATTGGTTGGATCTCTCTCCGCCATCTTGATGTATCATTTGTCAAAATTTCCCTAATAGTTATTTTTGCCAACAAAACAAAAGTAAGAATATTGGTTTGAATGTGAGTCCAAAAAGAAGGACCCACCCACGCGAGTAATTATTTCATGCCCCCGGGGTACCATGTGGTGATGTGCCAAATTTTTCTCTACCTCACATTTGTGTGGGCTCTATACACTTTATAGTGAAGATCACACAAATATGTGGCGGAGAAATAGTTTGGGGCACCACATGGCGGTTTGGAGCACCACATGGCGGTGCCTCAGGCAGTGGCGTAGCCAGAAATCCATGGGAATGGGGGCAATTTTTAAAAACATTTCAACCAAAAAATTGTTCACTAAGCAACGTTTAAATGTTTGTGCTAAGAATTAAAAAACCTAACATATTTATTAATATAGTAAACTATATATAGAATAAAAAAACAAATGAATTGCTTGAATTATCCCAGCGTATCAAGTCTAAGAGTAATTCACTATATAATATTTAGCAATATTACTCCCATTGTCAATAATTGCTAAAGTATAAAACGTATAGCCCATGGTTTAGGCATTTATAAATTTTGGATATTATGCATTAGAGAGTTCCAATTAGTAAGTGATTGCTATTTTTCATATTAGACATCTCATTTCGTCAGTGTAATGACAATGTTCAAAAATGTGAAACAAAAAATTGAGAATGAAAAGATATTCGACATGTCATAGAAAGATTAAAAGTAGATTTATGAAATGCAATTAACTAGACAAAATACAAAATATACATTTTAAAATCTTAAATTAAAAAAAAAATCGAGTGGGGGCGCGTGCCCCCACTCGTCCCAAGCTGCCTCCGCCACTGGCGCCCCCCAGGGACATTGAATAATTTTCCCACCCATACACACGCCTTAGAACCAACAAATCTCTTTATGGGAGAGTAGGTCCACCACCACTATAAATGAGACCCTCTGGACTCACAGTTTACCCACAAAAAATACACACACACACACACGCAGAGATGGAGGGTCAGAACAATCTGGTGTACGGTGCATGCGTAAGAAACTACGCTGCAGAACTAGGCAGATACGTCTTAGACGGCTGTGGGGAGTTCGCTCGCGACTCTGTGGGGTCCAGGTACTGTGAAGCCTGTGGCTGTGATAAGAACTTCCATCTTATCATCCCCGTCACCGTTGATGGAACCAAGTTTGCCATTCATGGTGGCAACAATGGTGGGAGAATTCTTCGCCAGTCCACTAGCGAAGAAAGCATCCTAACCATGGTGACTGATGATGATGATAAGGTTACGGTGGAAGTGGAAGAGAATAATACTCCTCCTGGAAATGTTGATGAAGGGTCCACAGCAACCAGTGGATCCAAGAAGAAGCAGAACAAGAACAAGAAAAAGTAAATAAATAAAAAATACTAGGAGAGAGAGAGAGAGAGAGAGAGAGAGAGAGAGAGAGAGAGAGAGAGAGAGACGGTTGCGGCTAATAAAATAAGAGTGGTTTGAATAAAACGGAAAATAATGAAATGGTGTGTGTGAAAGAAGTGCATATATGTGGGGGATCGATAGGGAAGTGAGTCTAGTGTTTTTTTTATTAGAAGTTTCTCAAAAAACTAATTAAGACATTGTTTTGGATGGGGTTTAGCTAGCATGTGCCGCGCGCAGGTTATTGACTCTAATGATGTGAGTTTAATTTGGAAGTCTTTATATATCTCTTGTTTTTTCAGTACGTCCTAGCTAGCTAGCTAGTTAATTTGTTCGCATTCATTCCCTTGGATTTGCCATTGCCAATGGTTTGTCATTTTGGTGATCGAGCAATATTATATGGTACCACAGGTATTATTAAATAATCTACAAATCAGTACTACGTACGTACACACTAAATTAATAAATGCACATTTAAAGTTTAGTTACATATAATATATGTACCTTATTTATTAGTAGTGTATATGACTTAATTAATGGGAAAGGATAAAGCCACGAATCTTTTGTTTAGTGCCACAACATTTGTTACGTTGTGACTAGTATACCCTCCATCCCCCTTCTCTCTCTCTCTCTCTCTCTCTCTCTCTCTCTCTCTCTCTCTCTGTATCCCACCGCAGAGGACACAACAAACCCAGTTCTTACTCCTCGGAAAAAAGAAAAGTCAAAGAAGCTCTTCCTCAACCAGAATAAGATACAGTGGCTTTGCTCGTCACTCATCTGCTCTGGTTCGTCTCCTCCGCTCAACCCACCTCCACATCCACGAAGATTGGTTCCCACTCCCCACCACTGCTCCAGATATAGCCAATATGGAAAACCCCTCCCCTCGATCCAATGATTTACACGCATACAAATAATAAACAGAGCGCAACAATCAATTTTGAATAGAATGGTAGCGGAGCACGTATATATATCTCCAGAGTTAAAAAATAACAAATTCAATTCGTTGGCGAGCAATCCATAAATTAGAACAATCGGACTGAGAGAGTAGGAAGAGGCACATTAATTTGAGGGAGGTGGGTGGGTTCTTGAGGGAAGTGTGTGTGTAGTGAGAGAAAGAAGTATAGCTGTATAATAGAACTTTGTTGGTCGGTCAACAGAGAAAGGGTAAAAAGATGAACAGTCTGAAAATGTCGTGTAACTAAAAAATAGGGTCGTGGCATTATCGCCACCCACTAATTATCCATTATTGGAACTGCTCGTCGTACGTGCTACTGGAAATACTGCATGTGGATCAATGACAACTCATTGTTGGCGGACTATGAATAGAATATAATTAGGGTCTGTTCGATTTATTGCTCGATCACTCTAACATGGATCAACTATATCTGTCGTAAAAGGCAATTAGCCGTTATAGGCAAGCCAACAATCTTTTTTCTTATTATTAGAAGAAACAAGTAATATATATTATATAATTCTATCAGTCCGATTCCCCTAAGGGATCCCGTACGGACTTACCGTGTGGGACTCCCATTTCCCAACCGAATTGCGACGATCCGAGCCGCTCAAAGTGATCAGAACGTGATTTTAAAGGTACCCGCGAGAAATCAGCAAAAAAAATGATCGGGAAGGGCTTGATCTGAACAGTTTTTGATTGAACGGTTCAGTAAAAAACTGCTCAGATCAAGTCCTTTCCGATCATTTTTTTTGCTGATTCCTCGCGAATACCCTTAAAATCACGTTCTGAACACATTGAGCGGCTCGGATCGTCGCAATTCGATTGGAAAAGGGGAGGTCCGCACGGTAGACTGGTAAGAGATCCCTCATTGAATCCTAATTGATAATTCTATTATATAAAAATGGCTTCTTGTACGCTAGCCACACAAGTATGACGATTCATATCGTTCATTTTGTTGTTCTTGGTTTTTTAATCACTCTTGCAAATTTTCGGGTTTTGGAAGCTCTTTCATCGGGACGTAAGTTCATTAATAGGATTTTTTTTTTATGTGCGATCAAGTATATAATGATAACCAATTTACTTCATTTTTTGCAAGAATGATATAATCACTCCCACATGAAAGATAAACGGTTCCCATTTTCAAAAAACAGCTTAGACGGCTCTCAAGTGGTGCATTATAGGACTTTAACGCCTTTAGAAACACCGAATGTGTTCTGATCACGTGGTTTCCGACATCCGATTATCACCTATTTAAGGGAGAATGATAAATTTGTTAAGATCTTGAATCGTAATGGTTTAGATTGAACGTTAAAAAAAATGAGTCTTCAGCTACCTTTCAAATCTATACATCCAACTTATCTGGTTCTAAACCATTGTATTCCGCTATAGTCTAATGTACACTAGCCACACGATTGCGACACAAGTATAACGATCAATACCGTTCATTTTGTTGTTCTTGGTGTTTTAATCTCTCTCTCAAATTTTCGAGTCCATCGGGTTTTGGAAGCCCTTTCATCGGGACATAGATTCATTTAGCAGTAAAGTTTTAAGCAAAAAAGATAGCTCCTTTTGCTAGCACGCCTCAAATTAGGATTGAAATATTGAATACTATGGTCTACAAAATTAAGAACATTAGAGATCCACACTGGGCACCGGAATGTGTTTTTTGGGAAGAAGTTTTTTTAGACGAAAATTGGTTGCTGGTTTGTGATATATATACAAATATCGATGGCACAACACGGCATGGCACGACACGACACACGATTAAGTAAACGGGCCAACATGGCCCGACCCGACCCGACAAAAAAGGCACGGCACGGCACAACACGACCCGACAAAAAAAGGCACGACACGACCCGACAAAAAAAGACACGGCATGACGAGGCACGATTAATTAATCGAGCGCGGTACGACATGATACGATTTAAAAAATGCACGGCCCGACAAAGCAAAATGGCCCACCACGGCACGCCATGTCACAATGAAGTAAATGGGTACGGCACGGCACAACACGAAGCACGGTTGGCACGGAAGTAGAATGGCGCGGCACGGCACGACAGACACGTTTGACACCCCTAGTAGTATGTATAAGAATTAAGAAGACGTCTTTAATTTCACTTGAATTTTCTATTTGGACTAATTTCTTGAAAATTTTGTTATTTTCAGATTGTATATATTATTAGACATCTTGGCAAAGCCAATTCGCCACTCAAAACAGGAATATCTCTAGGCGGTCACTCTCTATCTCTCTCTTATGAAAGCTATGATCCTTCTAATTACCAACGACCGACTTGTAAATTTTACACTGAGGAAGCCGTGTCAATGTGAAGAATCTAGAAAAATTTTACGCTCATATGGTTTGAATTTTAAGAAATTAAGGTTTCTAAACTATCAATTTTGGGAAGTTTTTGTGTGTGACTTTTGGGCTATTTTATAAAACTGAAAACTAAAAATTAAAAACTAAAAGCTGAATTTTTTAAGTTGAGAAGTTGTTTGAT
>BPLS01000713.1:1500433-1510470 GCA_019656275.1 Rhododendron kiyosumense
CAGGGTGGAGTTTTTGTTTCCTACGTTGGTTTGACATTTGCTGATTCTTTAGGATAAGAAGGAAGCCTCAATTCCTTTAACAGGGGAAAGCAGAGAGATGAGGAACAGTAGTGGTGCAAGTGGAGACTTGTGGCCAAACGGGGTCGAATTCAACTCCGATTTCTGGCCGATAGAGCACCCGATGGAGCCACCGGATGAAGATCAACCTGTGAAATGCCCAATTCCACCCCATTCCTCAGTCATAAATGTAAGCTGAATTACATTAGGTTTTACTCAAAATTTCATTGTAGTATCATTGTTATTGTTGCATTTAGTAGGGATTATCTGCACTAATCAGTGGAAGTAATTTGCTTGTCATCATTTGGTTATACTAGTATGTAAGAGAGAGTGAGAGAGTTAGTTGTGCAATTGGCTGTGAAAATTACTGAAAAAATACCATAGGGAAAAAAGGTAAGAAAGAGGGAGTCGCATTTGGGCTGGGTTTTTTTTTCCGGCTTGGTGATTAGGAGTGTTCGGGCTAGCTTATGCGCAATTCGACTAAATTTCCTCTCCGGTCTAGTCAATGGCAGGTCCACGCCCAGACTAGGAGATTGACAATAACTTACTTTCTTGGTTCAAAAATCAAACCATGGTCAATCGTTTGGGGATATTTGCATTGTGTTTGGTACCTGAGGAAATAAGAAGAGATGAGAAATACGGAGTAATGATTTTCCTCTCTTTCTTGTCTGGTTCCTAAAACGAAAGAGAAAGGCCAAAAATGTTATAGACGTAAATGGAAAGCTATTTCCTCCTCATTTTCCTTCCTATTGTTTCCCATTTTCCATCTGTTCTTTATGTGTTTGTTCTTTCTTAGCTCGAATCATGACAGCTGGAAAATAAAAATTGAGATGGTTTAGGATGGGTAGAATGTTCTGCAATGTTTGTTAATTGGAGTATGGAATTCTCCATATTTACATATCCTCTCTTCTATACGGACAATTGCTGGAACTATCTCACATATGTGGGGTCCATAGCAAACTCTTACCGTTAAGACTCTCTCCTACGTTGAGAGAAGCAAAAACCACTTTGTCACTCTTTAATACATATCGGGGACCTTGTGCTTGTGAAAATGTTGTTAAAATACTTCCCCAACTATCTCATATAGCAGATGATTGACAGATTACATGAATCTTGCAGGAAGAGGGATTTTCTGATAGCCTGCGGAAGAGAACCGAAGCATCAAGAGCGATGAACAAACAAGCAACGGTGATGATGGTGGCCAGTACCGATGAGCCTCCTGCACGAGCATTGCGCAAGAGGCATTGCAGAAGTACTACTAATGGCGATCACCGTACACTGACTTCTTCTAATCCATTCAGAACACTGCCACCTATTCGTCCTCCTAATCCAGCCCGTCATGACCGTACCATCTCCGAAATCCTCCAGCAGCAGCTCAAACAAATCTGAATCATGACAATGCTACTAGAAAAATACTTTTCTATAAGTAGCTAGATCACCCATGACCTCTTTCGTTTCCAGGAGAATACTATTTGTCTATAATATGCTAGAATATGTTCCCAGCGACTGGATACGAAAATATGATACATATATATCTTGCAATTGGTTTCCCCACTCCTTTTGTGTAGGTGTTCTGTGTTTTCCAGGCTTATCCTATATGCTTGTGGCGGTAGCCATGAGGGTGTTCTCCAAATCACATTCCATTCGAGTCTTTTTCTTATGCGCATGAGTAAGCATGTTTTGCAATGTGCAAATCACATTCTCTACGTGATATACGACCAAATCTTGAGCACAAATACACCTTGATTTTGAACTTTGTACCTGCCCCATTTGGTTCAAAAAGATGGCTAACGAATGTAAAGTGCAGGAGGGTTACTCGGGAGTACTAGGCACAAGCGGTTGGGACTTCATCAACCAACCAATCACCTTACATTCTTGAGGTATAAATACATAATTTCGCTCCCTTAGGATAAGCAGTGACCATCACCTTTTACTGGTGTAGCAATCTAGGCATTTGACATGAATTTAAAGTTTCTTATAACTAGATTGTGTAATTTCTTTATAAACCCAGTTTGCACTACATTCATCACGTTCCCCTTCCAGACTAGGTCAATTTGCATTTGTGTCTTCAACGAATATGAAGACCAAGAGCTCGTGGATGCAGTGGGAGTTTGAGGAGTTAGAGGAAGTCGCAAAGTTAGTTGAATCTTATGTTTTAGCTATAACTCCAGTAATATCTTAGTCCAGTTGTGCTGTGGTTTTTACTCCAAAACCATATCACTGGGTTGTACATAAATTGTTGTACTGCTTCTTATGTATATCTACGGATTTACAGATGCAAATGCCTGTATCATTTGATAATCTTAGTAATTGCCGTCCCAAAATTTGGGTATATACTTTTAGGAAGGAAAAAATTTTACAAAGACCAAACAAAGCATTTTCAAAGAAGGATGTCGGGAATAGAGTGGACCTATTGTTTTGGCAAATGACCAACTCTAGTAAACAATTGATCTATGTACATACCGGTACCCATTGAAGGTATTTAAGTTCTTTCTTTACAAACCTGTAGCTAAGAACTTGCGTGAATATTATGTGCATAAAATTCCTCAATAATAGATTTCGTAGTTCAAAAAGGCAATATATTACATACCATAAATTGTTCCCTCTCCTACATTCGTCTCTATCCTTTCACAGAGCACGAAGGTGAGAGTTGCAATAAACTTAGAATGTGTATTGGGAACCTATATTCTAGATCCAGCTTTCCCCAGTCCCCTATATTCTTTGTTCTACACTTTCCCCGTCTTCAGATATCTACCGTTCATTTTGTTTCAAAATCACATTGTGGGGTTTAAAAAAAGGCTACACTATTACACTGTTTACAAAGCCGTGTTACTTAGGCTGGTGTCATGAACCTTGTGTTCACGACCAGTCAATATCAAGTTAACAACCATCAAGCCCAGGCCACAAATTGAAATTTAGGGGGGAGAGAAACAGATTTTATCTTATACTCCAAAAAAGGACATTGAATAGTCAACCTAAATCACATTGATCCCTGTAAGCTGTAACTACAAATTCTAGACACAAAAAGATTTGATAGCACTTTCATTCAACAAGTGATATACAAAGGGCAACAGACATGCCCAATAAGAGCGAGGTTACTTGGATCGCTGTGTTTTTTATCGCTGTGCTGCCATTGTTCATTTCTGCAAGCACTCCAGCAACTGCTATGTAAACAAACCCGCCTGCTGTGAATCCCTGCACAAAAACAACAGATACGAAAAAGGTTCTATGTTAGGAGCCCAAAATGAGTGGGAGACAAATCATTCCTTGAAGATTCGTACCTCAATTAATGATGATTGTCCTGGATCTTGTCCCATCAATAACGCCTGTGTGC
The DNA here is from genome assembly GCA_019656275.1 of Rhododendron kiyosumense. NCBI lineage: Eukaryota > Viridiplantae > Streptophyta > Magnoliopsida > Ericales > Ericaceae > Rhododendron > Rhododendron kiyosumense. The sequence continues at coordinate 1,503,825 of BPLS01000713.1, forward strand.
CAATAACAATAAAATCCATTCACGAAATCTTCAGTTGTATGTGCGTGTGTGTGTGTGAGAGAGAGATAGAGAGAGAGAGAGATCAATTTTCCATATGAGACACTACTAACCACTGCTGTTCCAGCTAGTGCCACCAATGCTGAGAGGAAGTTGAAAAAGAGAGCTCTTGAGACGCTGAAACCAGACCTTACCAAGATTCCAAAATCTCCTATCTGCACAAGATACATAGCCCCAAGTGGAAACTACATTTATTACAAACTAAAAGTGGAAAAGCTTAAAGAAGAAAACATGATATCACAAGGACATAAATACAACTGTGACAACATTGGCAATCCTTCAAGACACAAACAAACATATATAAACAGACTTTCAAATTGAAGTTTCGGAATTCAGACACAAATGTTCACACGTCAGCGAATAGCTGATTATAAAGTCTCTAATGTTGTGCCACTCGGTATGAAAGTCGCTCTGGTAATCAATCAAGGTCATGGAAAGAGAGGACCAAGAAACAACAAAAATCTCATAGGCCTCATTATGCACTTTTACCCCCAGTAAACTTCAGAAGAACATAGACATCTCAAATGGGGTAAAATGAACAATCAGCTAAGATATTTTTACAAAAAGTAAAAGGCTTTGATTGCATTCTTGCAACTTCCTAAAGCCAGTTCAAGAGTTAAGAGTTTTAGATGAGGGAGAGATAATAGACAATGTACTGTTTACGCTACATGCTGCATGAATCCCTTTTGAATATTTTGAACAGCTTGCCGAAGAACTTCCCATCCCAAAACCAAAGCCAATATTATGCGTTAAAACCATATAAAGATCCAGAAGAATCTCCATAGAAAACTAAGAAACAAGAGGGAGGAAAGGTACCTCTTGAGGGAGCTCATGTGCAAGGAGAAACAGAGTTCTCGACCACCCACCAACAGATCCATAAAGGAGGAAAGCACTTCCCAAAGCCATCCCATCAGTAAAATTGTGCTGAAATATCACACATTTTTTAGAATTCTTCAAAATTCAGCCAAATATACTGATTGAAAATGCAAAACTTATCCTTGTATGAGTCATATGACTATAAAAACCATGAAGTGTGACCATTAACTTTCTCTTCATAGCTGTTATCACTTATCAACAATCATAGGGCAACAAAACCTTAACAGCAAAATGACGAGGAAAACAAAAAAAAGCAATACGTACTACACCATCAGAGAAGAGGTTAAGATAACCAAACACAAGATTTGACGAGGAATGAGAAGGTTCTTCTCTGTCCACCAAGTTATTACTCTCGGCAGAACCATTTGGAGCATCTGCAATAGGTTTATCTTCTCCAGCACCAGTGCTAGTATTTCTCTGCGAAAGTTAACATTGTCAATAAGTTCCACTTACAGATATGCAGGCCTCTAAAAAAATTAATACCAATTCATGATGTACTTACATACCATTGGTACATGAACTTTCCACATCATTAAATTCAATGCAAGGGAAAGAGCCAGGAACCAGTACACAGTACTTACTCACACTTGGACATTGTGCGATTGGGTCATGTTTGCATAGTTTTAGCTACTAGTTGGAATGTGATAATGTAGTTGCAGATGCAGGAATGATCATCTCACAGCCCGCATGAAAATGCCAAGGCCCTACTGATTTATATGATGGGAGACTTGTTCTAAATAAGGTTCACTTACCATTCCAGAACACTTGAAAGGGCAACAATCCACAAGTCACTCAACTTGTTGCATTTTTGCATTTTTACTAATAAAGGCATTAGTATTATATCCAAAAGAGAACCGCCCTTATGATTTGAACTTACCCTCTTAGATATTTGCATGTTTCTGAATGTGTAATGTTCTTGTCTTTTTTTGCCACAAAACTCCATTCCTTACCAGGCTCTAAATCATTGTATTGATATTGATGGATTGAAATCTAAAGTTTGGGATAAAAGGATTTGCAGCCACAGAGGTTGCTTTTCTTACTAAAAAAAGCATACAACATGCCATTTCATGCAATTAGGACCTTCCATCACAAGGATTTTAGGAATTTGGAGTAAAACTGCTCTGTGTAACGAACAATGATCTCTTGGAATGTAAATGTGACAGATCATAGATCAAAATTTCAACTGCTCTGTAGAAAGCATACGATATTTCATAGAAGTGTACAGTGCATATAACATCTTGTCTCATGCTTGTATATATCTTGCCAAGACACAGCTCCTCTTTTTGTTATGAGTTCTAGTCTATCCCAGACGCTGGCTGACTATAATCCTAGGTTTCAGAACTGAAGAAATACGCTAAAAACAAAAACTAGATAAAAGTTTGACAATTGGCCATAAATATTGACGAAATCACAATATGGTCACACTTCATATTACCTTACGAAGAAATTCAGACCGACTTTGCTTTTCACCAGTTACACACTCATCTGACCCTACGTCTAATAACTTTTCTTCAGATGACATTTCTGATGTACTTCCATTTTTCTCAGTATGGGGCTTCTGCATATTCTCATCATCGTCATCCTTCAACTTTTTACTACTATCATGATGGTGACGGTGACTGTGGGTCCACTGACTGGCTCCTCTGGAATTATCTTCAACATACCTCACGATTTTCTCCACAACAAGAAAAAGTACAATTCCAGCTGCGACAACCAAATATCACTGTAAGAATTCAGGTCATAAAATACCAATCAGCAGACTGGCAGAGTTCTGGATGAAAATCAAAATAAAAAAACAAGACCACCAAAACGTAAATCATAAGAACGTGAGGGGGTAAGGAGGAGCACGTAGGAATTCTGACCATACCCAAGGTAGGGTGAGCATCTCGTGACAGATGAGATTGGACTCAAGCCAAAAAAAGGAAAGAATGCTGAAGAGGCGACAGTAATCAACAATTTAAGAATCCACATCACATGTTTCTCAGCTTACCCAACACGGACAATCCAACAGAAAGATCTTTCAGGGAATGAGAATGTGAAGGTTCAACTCCAACATGAACATGAGAATGACCATGGTCCTCAATGTCGTGGGAATGAGAGTGTTCACCACCTGAAAATACATAATTCAAAAAAACAACACATTATGACCAAACCACCACCATTAGAATGTGCTGCAAGTTTTTGTAAATGCTGTAGTAAAGGTTCACGTGAAACCTCTAAGCAATGACTAGAAGGTATGAAGCACCAACACTCCAAAGGGCGCTGTATCCAAGTATTGGACACGGGGACACGTATTGGATACGCACGCCACATGGCGTGTCCAATAATTTTTATTTTTTTTTTAATGGGGGACACACGGGGGATACGGATGGGGTCAAAATGTAATATTTTTAATTTTGGGGGTTAATATGTAATTATTCAAAACTATCGGGTTAAACTGTAGTTATGCCTTTGAAAAAAATTATAAAATTTTTGAAATTATTCATATACAATGGTTCATTAAAAAATTATGTTTTTTTATACACGTGACGTGTCCGCCGCCATGTCCGTATCCCCATTTTTTTAGGAATGTCGTGTCCCGTGTCCGTGCCTGTATCCGTGCTACATAGACTAGAAGTTGAAGAAACTAGTTTCCATTCTTTCATCTTACGAGAGTGAATGAACAATGATATTAGAGAAACACCGGAGACCATAAATAAGTAGAAGTTGGAGCAGCTAGTTTCCATTTTTTCATTAATTCGGATTAACAAAATATGATTGTCAGTGAAGGTCCAACTAATGAACTAAACACATCAGACACAAATCTCATACCCCTATCCGAGTGACCGACACGTCGGGTACTCTACACATACTGAATGATCCACTCAACAAAGAGCCCAATAGAATGATAAATTACCACAGTTCCTCTACTATAATTAGCCAAAACTGTTCACTACTAGAAATAGAGGAATTCAGGAATCCAAACTACATAAAAAATAAGCAAATAATTGAAGTACCAAAGAATGACATCAGACCCGTTGCATACCAAAAGCGTGTGGTAATTGGTGAAGAAAAGCATCCCCTAACATAGCTCCTGCCTGCAAATAGCAAGAGGTGAAGAAGTAAAGGAACTGAAGAAACAAAGCCAGTATCTTCTTTGACTATCAGTCAAAGTGTATCATTTTCCCACTATGTGCAATAGACACAAGATACACTTCGCAAACAGTTGGAACTCGGGTAAATGACTCAGGAAAAAAGCAGTGCCTCGAAAGAGTCACCTAAAATAAAGGGTGACACCTCTATATGTCAGTGATGTCACATACCTAAATATGATATGTATTGCAGAAACCCCAAAACATAGCTTCAGAAAACATTACAAATTAATAAAAAAAATCACACTTACAGTGGAAGTATGATCCTATCATTCTCAGGTTCTCACCGATGTAAGAAGCAAAAGATCCGATGAAAAAGTTAAAATGAAAACTTATATGTTCTATGTCACTTTACCACTTAGGTAGTACTAGTGGAAAGGAAATTCTATTCATCACCCAGCTTTCTTTTCCTGTTTAGCTAGACATTCTCATTTCAGCATTCTGAACCCATAATAATATCTTCTCCAGAAAAACAGAGAATTGAAGAACTAGCACAAGCATTACTGCAGGCAGTAATCACGATTTCAAATTTGAAGCATTACATCTATTTCATCCAACGATATAAATGAAGTAATTATGATAGCTAAACATTCAGTAGCAATTTTTAGAAGACACAACACAAAACAATCCACGTAACCAAAAGACGAAACTAAGTCTGTAAATCAAAGAAGAAACTAAGAGGCAGGATAAATCTAACCCCAAATAGAGCCAACGAATCAACAACTGCCTTCGATGGTTTCCCTTGTACTGAAACAAACGGAAAAGTGATGATTAGTATAATGATACAGGCATCATCAGCAGAAAGGGAACCCAGCAAAAACTAACACTGGAGTCAGGAAAGTTAAGTTTTGTGCAGCTAAGCTACTTACTAAATATTAAAGGCAAAATTATCAAACAAATGAGGGAAGCCATGCTCACCAACAGCGAGCACCCCATGGCATGAATCCAAAGACCTATCAAAAAGCAGGAAAAGCAAGATAGGATTAGAGCTAGACAACCAAAAACTCCAGCTTTGCATATACGTGGTTGGAGATATACTGTACGAGTGTACAGTAACATAAAGATTGATTGCATTCAGTTAGTAAGTTTTCAGTAAAGCAATTTGATGATAAAATTAAATTTTTTGCCATCCAAGGGAGAAACTAAATAGAAATGAACTAAATTGAGCATAAAACTTCGGCCTTGACAGTTTGACTTATGCATTTCTGGCTCTACTAAATAGGTTACCTCCACAAAAAGCCATGCGCCATGTGGACAGATTTCTACATATGAACCCTAGTGTTTGAAGATCAAGTTTTACCCTACAGTTTGGAGATCAAGTCTTCGGAAAATAACAAAAAATGAGTTACACACACAGATTAGATAAACTAGGATTTCATCAATACAAAGTAGGACACTGATTTTGGCGCTCCAGTTCAAAGTGGAGCGCCAGTGTACAAAAGTGGAGCGCGGAAATCAATTTCCTATGAAGTAATGCACCATTTTTTGCCAATTATTAGCTTGATGTCCATTACTTTTAGTAAATAAGACCTCCAAACAAAACAGTGGTACTGAATGCTATACATTGAACAGATTTCTAGGTTAGATATACAGATGTACACATATAACAGGTACTCTTAGCATGCATGCATCGACCCAAGGTAAAATTCCTGTTGGAGGTTTCCAACTGCCGTCACATAAAGCAGAAAATTCAGGAAGACAGGCATTCCAATCTTAGTCACATAATCCATTAATAGAGCTCTCCACTCTTGCTCTCAATTATTGGCTCATCGCTCTATGATGGCGCTCTCGATCCTCGCTCTTGCCAATTTAGCAGTTTGGAATATCTTTAAAGGACTTTTTCACGCTCTCGCTCTCGCTCTCACAACTTAAACTGCAATCCAAACGAAAAACCTGGGCGAAATGCGCTAAATTAAGCTCAATAGGTGAAGAAATTACCGAAGCCGGAGAGCTCCGAAGAACCATGATGGTCGTGACGGTGAACGTGGCCGTGGCCGTGGCCGTGGCCGTGGCCGTGGTGGGACCCAAACCCGTAGAGTTCCAGATCCTCCTCCTCAGCCAATTCTTCCGGAAGCATCTTCTTCGACCCGACCACATGATCGTGGCGGGGATCGCGGTGGTGGTGGTGATCGTGGTGGTCGTGGCCGTGGTCACAATTGTGATAAGCGTGAGGTTCATCGACCTCCTCGTGGACCGGAGACGTACAGGATCCAGAGTGGTGGTTGTGGCCTTCGTGACCGAAACTCGGATCGGATCCAAAAATGATTTCCAAAACGATTACAACCAACAAGAAGGGCCGGATCTGGGGACTGCGCGTCGCCATTGGTGTTTTAGGAAGGGAGTTTTTGTCTAGGAGTATTTGTTGTTTTTAAGTAGAGCGGCGTTTGCAGGTGCCTTCGATAGTGATGAAGCAGACAGCGCAAAAGAAGACCACGATTATGCCTATGATAACACCGAAGGTAAGTACGTCCATTTACTCCTAGTGATGGGGTGGAGTGTGCCTTTAAGTGAGGCGTGTTCTGCTCGATTTGGTCTCTCTCTCTCTCTCTCTCTCTCTCTCTCTCTCTCTCTCTCTCTCTCTC
>BPLS01000713.1:1510480-1561676 GCA_019656275.1 Rhododendron kiyosumense
GGGAAACTAAAAGGGAATCCAAACGCATCCATCCATCTATCAGAAGGAGAGGCGGGGATTTACTGGTGCGGGTAGTTAGCTGCTTGCCAGCCACAGTTTTGTGCACATGGTTACTCTTAGATGTGGAGAAGTTGACATTTTTTTTTTTTTGGGTAAATCAGCTTGAAAATAAAAAGAGGCTAATCGAATATACAGCCTACAAGGGGCATACCCCAGGAGGAAAAGAAAAGGAAAACAAAAAAGATTGAAGAAAATTTCTAACACCAAATGGCTACAAGGGTTAAATGATATGCATTGTTTCCAATCCATCTAGTCAGAGGGAAGGAAAACAACGCCAAATGAGCTTGCTAATTTGAGCTTGGGCCTTCTATCCTAGGCTTCCAAAGTATTACCAAAAGATATGTAACTAACTGGAAGCAACTAACTGTCCAGAGGGATCACCAACTACTGAGTGTAGCACAGCAACAGCAGTAGCACTTCCTAATTGCTGGACCAACCCCAAAATGAAAAAATGGCCATAACAGCTAGCAAGACAGCAACAAATAGCAACTAGCAGTAGCAGTAGCAAGCCATGGCAGCATCCGGATCAAAGCCAGACAGTCTCGTCTCCCTACTGCACAGCAGTCGCACATTAAACAGGGCGCATTAACCTCAGATATCGCAGAAAATCTGGAAATGGATACATAAACCGATAAATGCTAGGGACAAGCCCCCTAGGAAAGCATTAAACGTTCCAAGGGACAACCCCCCAAGGATAGGCCAATGTAACCACAAGGGAAACCACAAGCTGAACTCCATGAAGCGAGGGATGATTTTAGCCAAACGATAGCAGCCACAATACAATTCAGTTGCTGAACTCTACATAGCAGAATACAGAGAGGCAGCCATAGATATAGCATTTTGTAGCCTTTGAAACTGTAAACAGTAGCAGCAACAACCATCACAGATTACTACACAGCTAAATACACAACTGCTAGAACACAGCAGCAGCAGAAATTAGCACATTGAAGCAGAAAATACTCGGGACACCATCACAAACACTTGCCAAAGAATTTTCCAACAAAGGAATTGACAATGCAGACAAAGATAATAGTAGGAGCAACAAAACATTCCAGACTACACCAACAGCAGCATAACCAGAGCAACAGCAAAAAGCAAAATGAAACCCTATTGCATTATCTGCTAACCAACTGCTCCCTCGAGACCTAAACCACCAAAAGCTAGAAGCAACAGGGCGGAACCCAACTCCCTCACCTCTCCCTCACCAAATGACTCCCACTAGATATTACCTTCTCTCTCAAAAATAAGGAGGCTCAAACGCACAACTCACGGGTACACACAAAAGCTGGGCACACAAAGATGATTACGAGAATAAGATACAAACCAGTTAATAGAAGTAATAGCAGCTGAAACAAACTGCAATCTACACAAACACCTGTGACAATAAAGAGTGAGCCAAAAAGCAACAGGAATGTTAGAGACATGAATATCAAAATAAAAATAAAAATGCTTTAACTCCCACTAATATTCCACTCATTTACAATCCATTGTGCTTGATTCCTTGGAAGTTTGGACAGCGATAAAAGTCTTGCTCGAACCATGGAGTTAATTTTGTGAACAATTACCTCCCAAGGAGAGGACTTGCCTTGGAATTTCCTCACATTCCTCTCTATCCACACATGGTAGACAGTAGCTGTAAAAACCAATTTAGTGGTGAGAGCCCGGAGAGAGGTGCCTTTGACCGCAGAGAGAAAGGTGACCCAATCAACCCATGGTCTGGGGAGCCAAGTAACATGGAGTTTGCATAACATGGAATCCCAAACCTGTCGAGAGAATGGGCAGTTAAAGAAGAGGTGATCATGACTCTCACTCCCCTGGCAAAAACTACACTGAGAAGAATGGTTAAGGCCAAAAAGTACAAGTCTATCTGCAGTAGAAAGTCTATTTTGAATAGCTAGCCATGTGATAAAGCTACATTTTGGTATGTGGGATGAGAACCACACCAATTTATGCCACAAAACCTTGGGAAAGGGAGTTCTCAATTTGTTCCAAAAGGATGCAATTGAGAACTGACCATTGGGAGAGAGGGTCCATCTGGAGTGATCAGGTCCACTTAGTCTGGAAGCTACTAAAGGAGGTAGGGTTCTGCTGACCTCGATTAGTTCAGAAGTGTGGGTAATAGGAAATGCCCAAGATGAATTATGAATGAGATAGGACACCATAGCATCCTTGGGAATTCCAGAGTCATAGGCAATGCTGTAACCGACTCTGTCTATCAAAGGGCCAAGAGGATGCCAGTTGTCATACCATAGAGAAGTGGAATGACCATTCCCTATCACCCTAAGAATATAAGGCTGAATCAAAGGTCTAAGTTGCAACAGTTTCCTCCAGACCCAAGTGCAATCCCCAGGAATTTTCAAATTCCAAAAATTCCTTCCTTTTATTAAGTACGACTTGACCCATTGACACCACATGGACTGCTCCCCTCCAGAAATAAGGAACCAAATGTGCTTGGCAATGGCTGCCTTATTCCACACTTGCATTGACTTGAAACCAAGGCCGCCCTCCTGCTTAGGGGCACATAGGTGCTCCCAAGAGACTTTAGCACCAGTTTTCCTAAGATCAGGGCCTGACCAAAGAAATGCTCTAAGAATTGATTCCACTTCCTTTATCACCTTTTTAGGAATGATGAACAAGGAAGACCAATATGTTTGAATGGAGAAGAGGACATTCTTGATTAACTGAACCCTGCCAGCATATGTGAGGTCCCTGTTTGTCCATGTCTTAGTTTTAGCAATAATGCTATCAACTAGACGTTGGCAATCAGAAGCCTTGAGTTTAGTAGAGAGAAGTGGTACCCCAAGATATCTGACAGGCAGTGTGCCTTCCTGGAATCCTAAGACCTCTAAGATTGCCGATCTAGTGCTTGTGTTAACCCCAGAGAAATAGATACTACTTTTTCCAGGGCTAGGTGAGAGTCCTGACAGAGTTTGAAACTCAGAGAGAGCATTCTGGATATGATTAATTGATGTCAGTTCCCCTTTGCAGAAGATCATAAGATCATCAGCAAAGCAAAGATTGATCAAATTAGTACGACCACATCTCCAATGATAATGGAAATCAGGGAGAAGGGACTTCTCTCTTAGAAGACAGGTGAGAACTTCCATCACAATTACAAAAAGGTAGGAGGACAACGGATCCCCCTGTCTTAGTCCTTTTTTCCCTTTAATGTAACCAGTGATTTCCCCATTGATGCTGAGAGAATAATTAGCAGTGGTAACACAAGCCTGAAGCCACTTAATCATTGTGGGATGGAAGTTCATGGAAGAGAGGACATCCCAAAGAAATTCCCATCTAACATTATCATATGCCTTCATAATGTCTACCTTCATAGCACACCTAGGAGTGGATGATGATTTATGGTATCCTCTCATGAGCTCCTGAGTAAGAAAAATATTATCAGCAATCCTCCTACCTTTAACAAAACCTGATTGCACAGGATCAATTAACATGGGGAGGGCAACCTGTAATCTTCTAGCAAGTATCCTAGAGATACATTTGTAAACAGTATTGCAGCAAGAAATGGGCCTAAAGTCCCCAACTTTTGATGGATTAGGGACCTTAGGAACAAGTGCAACAAGGGTAGAATTGGCCTTAGTAAGCAACTGGCCAGACCTAAAAAATGCTTTAACAGCTGCAGTGACCTCATAACCAATAATAGGCCAAGCTTTCCTGAAGAACCCAGCATTGTAACCATCAGGACCAGGGGCTTTGGTAGGATTAAGGGACCAAAAAATGTCCTTTATTTCAAGGTCAGAAACCTCAGCAATCATGGTAGCCTTTTGACTATCAGTTAGCTTCCTTCTGACTACTTGATGAATCCTAGTATGCCCCTGGTAAGGAGTAGGATGAGGTGATCCAAGTAAATTAGTGTAAAAATTAACAAAGCTTCTCTTGATATCTTCAATATCATGTATGAGAGATCCATCATCAAGCACCAGACTGGTAATCTTACTCCTATTTCGAATGTTGCTCACAGCTTTAAAGAAATAAGAAGTACATTGGTCCCCAAGTTTAAGCCATTGAATTCTGGATTTTTGTTTGGCCAAGCTTTCCTCAGCCCTTAAGAAAGTAAGGAGTTGCCTATGTACCACTCTTTCTTGGTTTATGATGGAAGGATTAGAGGGATGAGATCCCAATTCTTTCTGCAAAATTTCAAGCTGTTGTCTAGATTCAACAACCCGTTTAGAGATATCACTAAACTCCTTGGTGTTGAGATGCTTAAGTTCCTTTTGCAGAAATTTGAGTTTTTCACAAACACAAAACATGGAATTCCCAAGAATCACTCTCCTCCAAACTTTCTGAACTACTATAAAGAACTGAGGATGATCAGCCAGAAAGTCAAAAAATTTAAAGGGTTTGGGGGAGTTCCTAGGGCTAGGGGAGACACACACAATAGCTGGGGAGTGATCAGAAATCCCCGAAGGGGGAAAATGAGCAGAAGAAAAGCTAAAAGCTTTCATCCAATGCTCATTGACAAGGACCCTATCCAACTTTGTACTGACAAAGTGGGAAGGATTTTGCTTGTTGGCCCAAGTTAAAAAACAACCTGAATACCTCAGATCATCCAATTCTAATGCATACAGACAATGATTGAACTCATCCATATGAGAGGGCCGGCTAGTATCACCCCCAAACTTTTCATTAGGGAACCTAATGGCATTAAAGTCCCCTAGAACTATCCAAGGAAATGAAGTGCTAAGCTGGTGAAGGCTAGACCATAATGCCTGCCTATCCACATGGCAATTAGACCCATACACAAAGGTTGCAATAAAGGGTGACCCCCCACACTTAGGCTGAATCTCACAATGCATAAATTGGTCAGATTGATCTAAAACTTGGACATGCATCACATTAGGATTCCAACACACAAAGATCCTGCCAATGGGAGCTTGAGGATAATTGTTCACAAAATTCCATTGAGGACAGACAAATTTCATTATTTTGGCAGCCCAGACCTCCTTTATTTTATGCTCCAACAACCCCAAAAGTGAGAGCTTATTGTTATTTACAAAACTTTTAGCCTCTTTTTGCTTGATTGGATCGTTAAGACCCCTAATATTCCAAAAACCAATGTTAAGAGGTTGTAAAGTCATTAAAACAAGTTTCGAAGCAACAAAAGATATGCAATTGGCAAAAATGGAAGTATTAAAAACTGCACTAACAAAAGGATATGGGTATGCTAATTCCCTCCACTGTTTAGGGAACAAGCTGACTGCTCCCTAGCTTGTTTCCTCCATCTTTTCCTGGCAGACTTGGAGAGATACTTATTAAAAGTAGTACTTCCATTAGGAGCCAACATGACAGCCTTCTCCCTATCTCCAGAGTTTTTCAAATCTGGAGGTACAGGGGACAGAGGGCTTTGTAGCTCAGAAAGTGGAGTTACCCCTGCTATTCTCTCTGAATTAAGACCAGTTTGAACAGTAGACAGTCCTTCTCCAATCACTGCAGTAGACAAAATAGCCCCCGAGTCACATGATAGAATTGAGGCTGTACCATCCCGAACCTCCAAAACTTCATCTTCTGATTCACTAGGCTCTTCTACATAAGTCACAGAAGGTTTCACTGCCCTACTCTCTAGATGAGATCCTGATGTAGAAATCAAAGCCAATGGGGTGCCCATCTGCTTAATCTCTTCCAAAATAGCCTGTTGCTTTTCATTACCTACTTGAGTCGAAGAGGTGGAAGCTTTTTTGGCACACTGCAGAGTGGAATGACCAAACACATGGCAAAGATTGCACACAGGAGGAAGGACTTGGTACTCAATAGGGACAACTACAGATTCCCCTTCCACAATAACTGTAACCTCGTCCGGAAGATCCTGTTGAGCACTCACCTCAATACAAATTCTCGCTTTTGTGGATTTGGTTTGGAGAAGACCAGGCTGCTTCGCAGTTTTGGCTGTGGCTTGGTCTACATGTAGAGGCCTTCCAACTGCACTAGCCACTCTACTTAAACAGTCTTGATTCCAAAGCTCAAATGGCAAGTCATGGAATTTTACCCAAGCTGGTATTTTAGAAGGCTGCTCCTTGGCGGGTTTCATCATTCGATGCCAATCCTTGAGTACCAAGTATTTCTGAGAGAAAAAAAATAAGGGCCTCCTTCAAGAACTTGTATTTTGGCCTGCTCATCCCTGAATTCAAACAAATAAAACCCAGCTACATCGGATTTGACGGCCACAAACAGATCTTTCCATTGGTTCCGTGCAGTGGATAAAAGAAGAGGATAAGCCATCTTCCCATCAAGGAAATGACCAACCAAATATCTATTCCATTTACCCACCTCAGTCAATTCCAAGTCAATTTCCACTAGAGCTTCCTTTCCCCGTTGGAGGTCTGGAAAATAGTCTAGTTTCATTTCCAACGATGGGCTTTGTGACTGTAGGAGAGAAGCCCAATTTTTAGGCTTAGGTTTACCCTGGGTCTGGACCGCATTGGGTTTGGGATTAGGTTTGTGGGTTTGAGGTCGATTAGGGTGGGTTTCGATTGTAAGGTGATTAACCTGGGATGCTACATGGGATGGCCTCCTAGGTTTTGTATCAGCTTTATCATATCCCAAATTGGGGTCCCCTTCTAGGTACGGGGTCCCTCTGGCATTGATTAAGGTTTTCAGATTAGGGTTTGGGAGTACCTCTTGCTGACGGTGTTGTTGAGGAATGACGAGAAGATGAGCTGCTCGCTCCTCGGCTTCCCGCACAAGGGCCTCTTCGAAGACCTGCTGTAGCTTCCTTGAAGGACTCGGGCTTTTTCCTGTTTTAGGGCTGAATGGTCCAAACCCAGTTGATGTTGTTGCCTGGTCTGCATTTCCGAGAATGGGTACCGAGTTAATCTCCTCTGAGATGTTCACCTTTTGAGTTTCCATCGCTATCTGTGTAGAACGAATTTGAGAAGATTGTGAAGGGTCAGAGATCTGTTGTTTTCTCCTTACTTCATTGGAGTCCAACGCCTTTAGACCTAATCCATCTGCAATAGAGATAGTCCCATCGGCCATTTGAGTTGCGCTGCTTAAATCAGATGCAATCACAGGGACCACCTGCTCAATCTCCGAAGTTCCTGTGAGAATCGCCCATTTTTTTCCACTTCGAAGCAACCAACTTACTTTGATTTGATACACAAAAATTAGATACTCCTCTCCCTCCCCCGGCCAGAAGTTGACATTTGTTTCTATTTGGATCGGTCACATTGTTTATTGGAGCAGTTTTTGCTCACAAAATATTTAACACTGACATTTGATACAAGTTTTGTGCAGGATTTTTACGCAAATAATCGGAGTCGTGTTTAATTTATTTGAAACATATTCTTAAAAGCTCTCGTAAATAAATCAACTCATGTTTATTTACCTATTTGGCTATTTGCATTTCTTTTTTTTGTTTTGTTTTGTTTGGTAAAAGAGGATGCACTAGGGATATACAACCCCTATCAATTCGCATAAAAAAAAAATTTAGTGATACAATTAGGAAAACAATTGTAGATATATAAATCTCCCACCAAAATCGGTATGTCCTTTGTCAATGCATTCGCACAATGATTTGCTTCATGGTAAACATACTTAATAGATACCGCTTCAAATGCCTCCGTTAGTGACCTGCAATCAACAAGGATGTCACCAAGTGGATGATTTTCTATTTTGCTTGTTTAGGAGTTGAATTACTCCCAAAGCATCCACCTCTATTTCCAGATTTCTCACGTTTTCAGCCTTTGCGCAGCTAAGCCCGAAGCTCCACCATCGGGCTTGAGTTTGCCGTCATGTTTCTATGAAAACCTCCTAACCAATGTCCAAGGTGATCACGTGAAAGCCCCTTCTGTGCATGCTGTACCCAGTGCCGGGTCAAAAGAACCATTGGTATTGAGTTTTACAAAATTGTCCTTTAGAGGAAGCCATCCCACAAGAGTATCACTCCTGCGCCTAGAGGGTCTTTGTTAGACCAAGAGAAATGCTTCTTCAAAGATTTGCTAATAATAATTTTTGCAATTGAATCTGGGTCTGGACAATTCGAGTTGGAGTTAAGGTCAAACAGACGTTTGTTCCAATCATTCCAAATGTGCCTAAGAGCCAACACAAAGATGACATTCCAAGGGGAACCCAAGCAATGATTATCCACTTAGAGTTGGTGCGAATCCAGTCGGAAGGGTTACCCGAATGGCAAGAAACTGGAAATTGGAGGGATGCCCAAACAGGGCCAGCCCTTGGACAAGGCCTAAGAGGCCCGAGCCTGGGGCCCCAAAAAAGGCCCCCCGTGCGTTCTTGTGATGATATATACTTGATAGTCATGGGATCTCATGACAAAAGTAAGAAGTTGTATTGATTGGAGCCTAAAGACACTTACGATACGGATTCATTACAAATATCTTGAACAAAGCCAAATTAATTGTCTAACTAATACAAAATGAGAAAAGTACAAGGCGGTTGATGTTTTTCACCCCAACGGCATCGCCTGGCGCTCATTTTGCTAAAATTTCATATTTCCTAGCAGTCTCAAAAAGAGATAAAGTGATAGTCAACAAAAAAGATTTGATAGTCCTGGTTCTTGTGATGAAAAGTATTTTCGAGACTTTGTATTTTGTGTTCTTATTATACAATGAATAAGAGTGCTTTTTATAGTTTTTCCTTTCCATATTGTGACTGTTTGTTGATGATGTTTTTTTTGGGTAAAAACTGTCAAAGGGCCCCATTTTTAGAATTGGCCTAGGGTCTCAAAAACCTTGAGGAAGGGCCTGTGCCCAAATGCTAGAAGCCTTGATGCAATCACGGAGAACATGGCAGGTATCCTCCGTCAAGAGAGGGCACAAAGCACAATTGAATTGGGCGAAGCAGAGATGTGCCGAGAAAAGAGATTATTACTACAAGTTTGAAGGCGATCTTGGACAGCGAGCCAGATGAAGTGTTGGATACGGTAGGTGCCAGGTAACTGCCAATGCCATAACCACTTCCAATCAAAATTGGAAGGAGGAGAAGCCGTGGAGGCAAGAAGGGTGCGGGCTGAAGAATTGGTGAACTCGCAATTGGAAGTAAAGTTTCCAAATGGTACGGTCAGGAGAGTTATTGAACCACTGGAAAGTGATATCGTGGGTAGCTATAGAAACCAAATTGTTGTGTCTTGTCTTTCACAACCCCAGCCCTCCCAAGGCTTTGGGTTGTGGATAACAAGATCCCAGTTAACAGCATGGACTATCCTATGATCCGAATTTGAGCCGCAAAGAATATTTTTACTGAGCTGGTCAATTTTCTTGGTGACCGAGACGGGAAATAAATTGCAGTGCATGACATGGGCAGGTATGGTTTCGATAACAGCTTGCCACAATGTGTTACTCTGAAATGTGGAGACGTTGACATTTCTATTTGGATTGGTCACATTGTTTATTTACCTATTTGGCCATTTGCACGTTTTTTTTCGTAATATATATATACGTGCTACTACATACTTATAACCCATTGATTTTCATAAAATATAAGCAATTAAGCTACCAGCTTGGTAACCCCACGACAACTAAGGGCCTCAGCACATACTTTAATGTGGAGTTTGATTTCATTTCGAGTACATTAATTCTTGTGTTTTTTTTTTTTTTGTTTTTTTGGGTAAGTAAATTAATTCTTGTGTTGGATCAGTCTTACATGAGGTTTTTTTTTCCCGCAAATTTAATTGGCCATCGCAAGTAGATGGATTAGTCACTCATTAACTATATATATAAAAAAAAAAAAAAAAACTACTAGTACAAATTCTATAATTTCCATCTTACTCCTTATTTTGACACAAACGGAGTAAAAGATTACTTACCAGTGAAGGTAACTAAACAAGTATTGCTATTCTGAGAGCAAATCCCAATTGAGCTTCTAAGCAACACTCTGAAATCACAGTTCAAAAAAAACACCACCACTCTGAAATCAAATTTTAACCATCAACCACTCTATGCGTCTTCTAATGAATGACTAAATTAGTAATAAAGAATTTAACAGTGGCCAAATAAATGACCATATCTGACATTATTTGGTCATCTTCCAAATTTTGGAATACTTTCTCACTTTGTTACTCTTGATAGGATCCAAATATGCAATTTGGAGTCACTCTTTAACAAGTACAAAAAATAGAAATCGCCACGTAACAATCAGTAAAAATTCTCATTTTCTTCTTTTATTTTTCGTTTTTAGGTGGCTGGTGTAAATCGGTTGCAGATGTTCTGCAGATTGAACACAATTAAAAGGTGATTTTAATCCCACACGAATTATAAATCAAATAATCGGAGACAAGTAGGCAACATAAAAAACCGGAAATGCACAACCAACCAAGAATTTCAAGGCTCCAAACCACCGGAAAGCAAAAAAGACAAACACCAGTTCAATCTGTTGAAGACAATCCAAGGGGAAATGATCTTTTAACAAAAAGTATGAAAGGAAAAAAAAAGTGAAATTCAAGGCATTACAGTAGAAGTTCCCTATGCGAAATCGAATCCAGCACTGAAATACATATAATATTTACGCATACGTAAAAGTAAAGACACAAATGCCATCCACAGTACAAAAGATCAGTATCGCCTAGTTCAACAGAAGTGACTTCAAGTTAACTAGTATATCCACCACCTCCACCACTGATATACATGAAATCCATAGCAGACCCAAATGCAAAACCTCAGTCGTCAGTTAACTTTGTCCAAGTACCTCTAACCTATCGCAATCATACACTACAGTACACTCCCTTCTATATTCACAAGGTTTCCACTGTCCAAATCTAGTTTTTACAGTTTCCCCAAACCACAGAAGGTCGCTGGTTCCTGCACAAGAAATCAAAGTGCAAGTTTCAATGGGGGCACATTCCAGTAGCTAACAAAATATAGTAAATAACAGTTGAAGAAATGGTCCATTTCACTTAGGCACCGCTCGTCTAGTTGTTCAATGAAGGATATAACAAGAACCGGTGAGTGGTGACTAATGTGTTCTACGACCTTTTTAGAGAGGAAAAGCTGCCTACCCACTAAGCACTACCTCTACATGGCGCTGCCATAAGAGGAAGATTTGTGTTATGTATACGACTTATTTTTTATAAAGCATCAGTGGTTCCAGTCATGTCCATAGTTTAGAAGTACGACAATCAAATATTAACCAGAATCTAAGCGTGTCTGTACATTAGACCCAGAAAATTGAGTGATCCTAGGGTCATTCAAGCATTCAAGCGCCTACAGATAATTTTTCAGCATAATTTCGACTAGCACATCTTAAATATAAAATGGAATGTGTCTAATTCCAAATTGATGAATCCACCCGTAAGGAACTTTTAGCCAAGTACGAGTCCCTTCTTACACATTTTCCGCTAGTGTTGGTCAGAACAACAATGCATAGGGTAGGACACATGCAAGTAGCAGCGTACTTTGACATTTGAAATTGTTCAACTTTTTTCACCTGTGGGACCATACTGATGAATAAAACATTTTCCGATGATGCTAAAATGCCTTGAAATAGGGAATAGGATAGGTGAGGGAACGTACTGCTCAAGCCTCAGGTTCGAACTTGAGGGGGAGATTCTGGCTCAGAACCACAAACAGATGAGAATGAGATAGTATCTTCTTTTGCGATGGCCACAAAGTTCAGAGGTGCAGTATTCAACCTTCTCATTTCTTTGAAATACCCGTTTTGATGCCCAGAATATGAACGTGGTGTTAGAAGTTCTGCATTCGGGCTACCAGATGATTTACGGCGAGGTGTGGGAGTCATGGATCCATTCCCATTAGCATGATACCCATTAGCCTTTCTAAAGCTACTGGTTCTTCTTGGACTAGGTTTAGACCCATACATCGCTTCCTTTTCGATAAGAAGCAGGTCTTGCAGCTTTTTTTGGTCCTGAATAAAATAAAGGTAACATATAATCATATCATACTAAAATAAAGGATATTCTTGTCATGAAGATCAATTTAGAAACACATAGACATAAATAAAACCGTGTAGTTTCGTAATCTATGTAAAATACCCGTAAAGTTATAACCATCTGGAGTGCATAACCAACGTGTTTGCTTAGTGATTTGGACAGTGATTTTGAGATTTGAAATTTCCAAAGAAGTATGAAGTGTTTGTCAAAAATTCACACTTAAGAATCTCGGTGATTTGTAGAAGCAGCAGATGGACTTCAAAATCTAATCTTGGAGACCATGGGATTGGGGTGCTTATGGAACAGATTAGAAATCTAAATGATTCAAATGCTGATTTTAAGCTTTTGAAGAAAACACTTCTAAGCAACAAGCATGTTGCAACTAACAGCTCCAACAAACATGTTTCCTAGCTTTTACTAGAATTCAAAGGTATAATCTAAAATATATTTCCACCGCAATATAGCATGTCTGCACGTCCACGTGCACACACACAGTATCTTTTTCGTTAACTTACATACCACCTTGACTAACATATAAAAACTTAGTTTCAAAACTTTTCACATTTTACCTGTATTTCAAATGAGGTATATATGAAAGAAGATTAAATTTACCTTGTATCGCCTCTTCTCCTCTTCCTTTTGTTGTCTGGCTAGTTTGTAATCCTCTAGTATCGAAACCAAACGGATCTAAAATATGGCAAAACACAGTTTCTTTATGAGCAAGAACCACAAGAGACAGAAAATCATGATTCACGAATCTTAACACTATATTCAAACTCACCCCATCGTAAAGAAATAATTTCTGTTTTTCATCTTCCCATGCATGTGTCTTACTTATTAAGCTGTCAACAATAGCTGAGTAGAGTAGGTTTTTGTTAACTCCAAATAATGGTGCCAACTTAGGCAAAAGAAAACATCCTTTCAGAAGCTCACAGTAGGATACCTGGAATCTTATTTACAGTAATTCGAGCTCGTTCTGCACGTTTTAGGTTAACATGAGCACCCCTTCCAGCACTGTAACGGGTATGATCCTGAGAATTAGTAATTCCCATTAGAATACGACAAAATTTGAACTCTGATGTGTAAAGCACGCATCAAGATCCATGCATCTCCACTCCTTACTCAAAAGTTGAATTAGAATCGAGTAAAGAAAGCACCTAAAACATATCACCATTCCTTGAACAAGAAACAGTAATAAAACGAAATCTACTCAATTTTTCACAGGGAGACTCTTATTTGAACTCAAAATTTCAAGGCCATCTGTGGCTTTCAAACCTAAATCTTTGCCATAAACGAAGCTTTTTACTCGAATGATATGATTAAACATGCGTTTTTACATGAGTTTTTATCTGATCAAAAAAAAAAACCATGAGTTTTTATCTGATCAAAAAAACATGAGTTCTACATCGGTTTACTAGAAGCTTTTAATCAAATTTTCATGCAAACTGTTATTTGAAAAGGACTGGAGACGGTCCAAGTTAAGTAAGCTAGGTAAGCTCGAAACCAAACCATGATAGACTGAAGAAATCTGCGAAAAATAAAACAAGAAAAACCAAACTATCTGGTGATGCTAAATATCCATATTTCTTAGCATGTAACAAACCAATATAAGCCTCTTTCTAGCTTACTTGACTATACTCTTCCAGCCAATTTTCCTCCTCACATGCAGACAGCCATCTTTCTATCTTATCCATGATTTCTTTTCTGCTCAGAGCTTCATCTTTTGTTTTGCTTATTTGAGCTTCAATATTTGCCAGAAGTTCACAAGGATCCACAAGACCTAAGAAACAGAAAATTTCCCAAATCTATAACTTCGAAGACGAAAAATGAAAGTGGTAAAAGCTGGCCAATTACGATTTGAATTCAGATGAATCAGATGCAAACCAGAATCTATCAAAGCAGTAGATTTCTCAGGAGCAGTGCTCGGATCAGGTTCAATGTGAGTCTTATGGCATATATCCTCCAACTCTGACCTCTTTTTCATTACCAGTTCTTTCATTCTGCTTGCTTTCAGTTTATTGAGCCTCTCCACTTCTGCCGATAACTATCAGAAAGACAAAATTAGTTGAGAATTCAGTTATGATGGACATGAAAAACAAAAAGAAAAATAAGCAGGTGAGGATGCTTTCAAACCTGTTCAATATTTTCTGTTGAAAGAACACCAGGTTCCGAAATTTCCATTTCTGAGAGTCCACGTATCCAAGTAGTCCTTGAGAAATTACTCTTCTCTTCTTTTGTAGAGCCCATCAGATTCCAAAGTTCAGATAATGATGCAACAGTATCTTTCAGCTGTATTTCTGGAAGTCAGTTCCGATAACACTATGGTTGTATTTGGATCAAGGATTTGGGTGATGAAATCATTGAAAATCAATGGAGGATCTAACCATTGTGAGCCATTGCATCATTTAATATTTCAATATCCTTAGATTCCTTACCCAAATCCTTAATCCAAAAAATACAGACAAGGTAAATCACAACATAAACACAGGATCCACACTACCTTCTGAAATCGAACTTTCCTTTCTGTTTTCAACTTAAGGACGGTCCGTTCTAGACCCTCCAATGTGCTATCACTAATGTTTGTAGATTGTTCTACGCCTGTTCCATGCAAGCTAGGATGCACATCACCCACTGTCTTGCCAAAATCCAGCCCAAGCACACCACATAAGGAATGCACCTCGTTCACATATTCCAAAACAACATGGAGCCGTTCTGACTGCACAAGACAAAAATGCATGAACTAGTTAAAATCTGGTCACATGGTGATACAGCTTAAACCTTCCAGTCTTCAATAGTAACCCAAACAAAATTTCTTATCAAAAATGCTAATTGTACCACATTAAAGGACATTGCATAACCGCTAGATTGCTCTAGATTTCTTCTAAAGAACAATATCAACTAAGTAATTCAAGGCATAAAAACATGGTTTAACTTATGGTTCTACTCAATGAATCCTATGCTAATAGAATAAGCAACTTGTATCTTTCATGCTTCCATAAAGCAAAACGTTCAACATTTTAGCCCAAAGTAGTACACAGCAGTGACTTCCATAACTTTAAGAAATTGAATTGATTGCCTTCAATAATGTACTTTAGTGACATGACATTGAATTAACCCACCCGTTCACAAATGGAGTCTCAGGAGTCCGATACATTCAGATCATATGGAAAGCAGTTACCATTCACCCAGAAAGAAATATCCGATGCAAAAATATATCGTCTCTCGTTATATGCAAGTATTAACACAACAGGGAACAGCATAGACAAACATACCTTTTCTTTTTGTAGAGTTCGCAGTTCTGTTTGGTACTCAGTAAGCTTTCTCAGAGACAAGTCTTGCTCTTCTAGATTCAAGGAACTAGCAGCATTGATGAGATGACTATATCCTAAGACCTCTGCAGTGATTTTATCAATTTGTGCTTTTAATTCCACAAATTGATTGACACGTTCCTCTTTTTTTAGTTTTAAGTCTTCCACTAATGGTGTGACATATGCAATCTGCTCTTTCAATGATGCTGCTTTCTTCTCCATTTGGGTCTGTGAATTTTACATTAAACACCAGTAAACAACCAAAACTAAAGTATTTGGCAAGAAAATACGAGTCATTGAAAGTTAAAAAATAAAACTAAAAGGGCATAGCAGCCCACTTGTGTTGGACCATTAAGTCGCAGTCACACTCATAAATTCCACTGCTAAAAGCAGTTCTAATCAACATTGACTAACAAAAGTTCCACATACCAAATGTATTATTAGCTGCAAAAGGTTTTTCCTTGAAAAGATAATCATGAATTCACAACAGTGACACGGGGTTGAAGAAGACAACTAATGGCTGGTAGGTGAGACATAACTTAAAGGCCAACTCTAGGTTCATAACCAGCAAAACCTTAGAGGAAATCAATTAATACTAAATTGCTAAATATAAATTCAAAAGTAGTTACACCATCCTTTCTTCCTTGAACAGAGAGAAATGATGGCTTTGGATACCTACCAATGTAGACTAAAATTAAATATACAGCCACCATAATTCTGCAACAATGGTTAATTTTGATCAATTAGAACTAAATGATGCTTATAACCCCTAAAAGAATAAATCATTAAAAGTCATCCGACCTTCAGGATCACAATCATTAAAAGCACATAAAAGGTAAAAGCCACCATAGTACAATTAATATTTTGAAATTACCAAGACATCAATTCTCAGATTGCCAAGCAGAAATATTTGAAGGTCAAATGTGATCTTATAAAGAAGAAGAAATAAACCCCAAGGAGTTGGTCAATGGTCAAGACTTGGGACTTAGAAGTTTGCTTCCTCCTAAGGTTTCAGAGAAACTTCTAAAAATCGCTAGGCGCTGGTCGGGCAGAGAAAGGGAGCCGGGACCAACTAGTCGGCTGTCTAAGAATAGGCGTTGGACCACTGCCTAGAGCCCAGGTGAGGACTAACACTGCTCGGTACCGGCAACCCAGTAAATGGGGCCCCCCTAGTGGACGGTGGGATTGATCTCCAGAATTAGTCGAGGTGCTCACAAGCTGATCCGAACACAAGATAAAAAAAATATTTCAGGGTACTTTTACCGGTGAATGAAGGTTATGTTCCCCAAGAGAAGCCATGAGAGTTGCAAGCTCAGCTTCCTTTGCTGCAACAGACTGATGGAGACGTGCTTTGGCATTGGCAGCTTCATTAACCTTCCTGCGATAGACTTCTAAGCACTCTCTCTCTAGCTCCAACAGCATGCGATCTTTATCCACTTCACTTTCACCAATGTCAATCCATATTTGCTGCTCATATCATAACAACATCAAAAATATGAAACAAAACAAAATTAACTTAATACCAACCATCACCAAGAACTATTACCCTTTAATTAAATCCTGGAACGAAATAAAAATCTTTCCAATTCAAGATATTTCAGAGGACCCACTTGAAATCAAGAGCAAGAAGTACCATTGACCCAAATCAAGTGGACTGAAAAAAAAAAAAAAAACTTTCATACTAGTAGTACTTTGAAATTATAACAAAATAGTCATATAGCGGATATATGGACAATTACTTCTGCAAAGCCCCAAAAATTAAACAAATATCGTCAATAGGAACCCAAAAGAAAGGAATCCGCTTCAATTCAACTCAACAAGCACAAATTGAAGAGTAATTCTTGAAAAAGTAGCAGTTTAAACCAGAAAACCACAATTTTACATTTAAGATGCAAGAAAAGTTTGAAAAAGAACCAAGAAACGCAAAAACCAAAATAGGAGTATTAGAAAAGAAAAGAAAGAAATTAGGAAAAAGGAAAGAAAGGAAGAGAGAGGGAGACCTGAAGTTCTCTGAGTAAAGTATTGCAAGTAGTGCTCGTACGGCCACTGGTAGGACTTCCCATAGCCAACATTGCTCCGGATCTCTCTCTCTACTTCCTCTCTCTAGCTCCTCTTTCTTGACCCAACCTCTCTCTCTCTCTCTCTCTCCAAAACCTCCCAAGAACTAAAACAGTTGACACTTTAATACCCCCACAACAAAGTCAAGAATCCAACTACAGCTCTCCCTCCCTCTCTCTAGAAAACCCAAGAGAAAGTATGAGCAGAAGAGAGAGAGAAAAGAAAGTGGGTTTTAACTCAAAAGCAATGCTAAGATACATTTGAGCCAGATCCGAAGCTTCCCCTCCATTACCCACCAAACCCAACCCAGAAACACTTTGTTGTAGCTTTCTTCTGCAAACAAAAACAACGCCCACCCAGAAACAAAAAACGGATCTGCTGTGGCAAAATAACAATACTAGTAAAAAGTAAAAACAGTAACGGATGTAGCAAAAGGGCGTAGACAAAATAGGTGACTACTACAAGCCAAATAGAGCACAACAACAACAAAAGGAAGATGAGCTCTCTAGGGTTTGTGGCTGGGCTAAAATGCGCACATTAGCACATATTTCTAGGGCTTCTTTTTGTCTCTCCCTGAGAGACGGTTCAACAGATTGTCAAGAAAAACAGGGGAGTTTGAAATATACGCATACAAAAATAAGAATACAAGTATCTGTACCAGTTGTATGTATTCATGGTTGGTGCTTGACACTCTGGACTGTAGAACAATAAGGGATTAGTTATACACTGAAATTGGGAGAGCGTGGGTAGCACTGACCAATGGAGAGAGAGCGTCACGTATACGCTTTGATAAACTCGTGAGATAGGTGGATTTAATACTAGTCCACAGCCGTCCAATGGTGACGCAGCTGTTGAGAGATCACATCAGTTGCAAATATTTTTTTTAAACCCCTCCAAATTTAATACTCCCTCGTTTTATTTTTTTTACGGGACAAAAAACAAGTTAGGATAATTCTAAATCGATAATAAATTTTTTATCCAATATAGATCTTTTGATAGATCTCGATTAGTTTTGTCATTACATAATAATTTTAAAATCAAATAAAATATTATAAATATATATATATAATAAAGAAGCACAGTTTTTAAATCTGACATATATCCGTTCATAACTCTTAACCATTGAAATATATCTCTATAAATCCAAGGGATGGCAATGGGACCATTCGAAGTCGGATTTAGCGTCTCCCAAACAGCCTCATTGTATATTGGATCGGAGTCGTAGCAGGAGAAATCGGGGAGGTGCTAGGGTTGGGAAATAATTGGGTCCCTATTCACTATAATAATTTGACTAATTTTGTTTTTTTTTTTTTGTTTTAGAATATTTTGACAAGAAAACAAGATATGGATGATTGATGAGAGTTAAAAAAAATAGAAATAAAGAAAACAAAGATAAAATAATGTTTTATTAATTAGTATATTGCCCTTATTATATAAAAATAATGAAAATTTATTTAGACATATACATACAAAAATATAAAATACTTATAATCGGAATCGGGTTAAAACGGGGCATGGGAAGTAAATACCATCACCACCCCATTTGCTTATCGAATCGGGGAATATCCGCTCAGATCAAGGCCACGGGGATCAAGGCCACGGGCTGAAGATAATTGTCATCCCTAATAAAACCTACGGCTAAGAAACCTTTCCTATTCCAATGGAAGAAATGATATATAGATTACCATTTAATTTTTAAAATTTGAAACATTACCAAGTATACACCCGTTTTTTTAATTAATTATAGACATTAAGATTTTCACAACGAAAGGTAACATATCCTTTAATTTATAAAAAACGGATTCTTTGATAAATTTGTAGTCAAATCCTTCCATTCGTATTGGATTCTCATTGACAATATTATTTTCTTATCGGTACATCAACGTTGGTTTATAGGCTCACTCAATTGAATACCATTATAGGCTCACTCAATTGAATACCAATTGCAAAACCCTCCAAATCTCATTTGTAAAATGATCCGAAATCTGAATTTGAAGAAAAAATAAAATTACAAATCCAGAATTTATTTGCATGTGTTAATCATTCGAGTCGTGCCTTTAGGTATAGGCATGCACTAGTTACAAAATATAATCAATTAAAAAATGACACAAACTCTATAAAAAGACTATTAAATTGGAACGCATGGAGTAGTAGGATTTTAAAAAGGGCAAATCTCACTGACCTCCCCTGAGATTTCTGACCAAAATAGATACCTCCTCTAAAGTTTTTGAAATAACACTATCCTCCCATTCTTTAACTGACATTGTCAACAAACCTCCTTGCCGTTAATTTGCCACGGATGGCGTTAACATTGGCACAAAAAGTACCAAAATACCCGTAAAACAAAGTAAATACGTTTCACCAATTTGGTTCTTGCAATCACACCTCATGTCTTTCATTTTGCGAAATGAATCCACTTAAAAACCATCAGGCGTGTTCTTATTTTTATTTTTGCCAAATGCTTTTGTTTTTTCTCAAATAAAATGATCAACGAAGCAATTCTTTTTGTTTATTTGCAGAAAGGCATGATGCTCTTATGCCATCCAAACGAAGCAAATAAATAAATTAGCTTCCACCATCTTGATCTTTTTTCTATCTTTTCTTGACAAAAATACCCCAAATTTTATTGATGGTCTTCATAATAAAACAACACAAATATCTTAAAAGTGGAAAAGTACACTATCCACTTCAATGAAGTAAAGAATCAACAAAAGATTCTTATCCACCCATGTTTTTCTTGTCTTCCTTTATTACTACCATTGATAAAGAAAAAGGAAAGAATAATGGAAAGAATGAAACACTGGCCGCCAGGTTGGATGCACTAGAATTTCCAAGTTAATATAGTCTTCTGTTTTTTGGAAAAAAAATTTCAGTGCCGAGCCGGTATCACGTGGTGTCCGCTCGGCCATCCAAGCCGTCCATTACGTGTATGGACGGCTCAGATTTGGAGAGAGAAGAGGAGAGAGAAAGTGTTAGAATGAGATGAGAGAGTGTGTTTTAATCCGAGCCGTCCAAAAATGCATCGGACGGCTCGGGTGCGCCGAACGGATGCCACGTCGGCAATACCCGCTCGGCACTGAAAAATTCCTCGTTTTTTGGAGACAAAAGTTAATACAATCATGGTTTGATAGTGGGACTTGAAAACAATGCTCCGGGTCGTTACTAGTACCAAATATACATCTCTCTCATGCCGATAAAAAAATAATACTGTAATAATAATCTCTCTCTCCCCTCTCTCTCTCTCTCTCTGCATTATTTACTTGTGCTAACATATAGTATAGCCTTGGTTTTTAATTAGTAACTTCAAACAATATGTACTATTTGCACATGTCTACTCCTTCTATTCCCACTACTAAATTTTCCATTAAAGAAGGCACACCTAAACCAACAAAAGCAACCATTACTCCCTTAACAAATATAATTTCGAGATAAGATCAAATGTCAACACACTTTGACTACTTCAAAATTAGGGAAAATGACGGCTAAGGACGTGTTTTAATAATTAATATCCGTCAATGACATTTTCAGCATTAGCAAATGTTCTTAACTTGTTCTTAGCAGGTATTAATTATCAAAACACGTCCTGAGCCGTCATTTTCCCAAAAAATTACTGAAACCACTCGAGAAATGACCTAACAAATATTATTCCCTTAGCAAATGACCTCTCGCTTACTTGATAATTTTCCATAATGTTTAAGATATTTTTCAATAAGTCACTTACCTCAATTCAAGTGACGATTTCATCACACTTTTTTAATTGAGAGGTCAAGAAATTAATCAGTTGCTATTGAGAGAGAATGTTTTTTTTATTAAGGCTCCATTTGTTTCGAAGTATGTAAAATATTTTTCATGTAAATATTTTTTTTAAAAACAAATTTTAAACTTTTATGTTTTGGTGTTTGGTTGGTACTTGAAAAATACTTTCAGAAATGGGACAAAATAGTGTAGAGAGAGAAAGAGAGCTTAAACGATGGAGAGATCAGAGAATATTAGAATTAAACGTGGTTCAGAACTGGCAATCGAGAAAATTGAGTAGTAAGAATTGCAATAAAAGGTAGCGGGTTCATTTTGGAAAATAATACGGAAGATTTGACGGTAAGTCATTTTCACCCAATTAATGGAAAATATTTTGCATGTAAAATGTTTTCCTCATTTTTTACACAATTGAATACCGGAAAATAAGTAAAATATTTTACTGAAAAATATTTTACACCCAAATAAACGGTGCCTAAAAGAACAAGAAGTTAAAAGTAAAAATTCTCAGTACTTTTAATTTTCGGAAACACACCCCCACCCCCCCTCCCCCTGTTTTTATTTTATTTTATTTTATGTTTCGCCATACTAAGGGGGGTTGTGGTATTGGGGCTGTTAGTATAATTGTTGACCTTCCTTTTGATAATTTAATGTCTAGTTTTTTTATTTATTTGAAAAACATGCTTAAACGGCTACAAAGCTAAAGAACCATCATCATATAGAAAGACAAGAAGAAAGGGGGAGGAGCTGATCTCCACAGAGGAGGCAGGATACCCCAAGCAGCAAAAGAATCAACACCATCATTCTTTTTTTTTAATTAATTAATAACCAATGTTCATTCCAGTTTGCGCACATCTCAACTAATTTCAGGTTCTGAAGTTAATGGTCTAGCAAACCTCTAGTGGCCAATGTTTGAAATATCTGAACTTCGTAGAATTCAAACTTACTTTCAAACTCTTAAGAGCATGCCCTTTTTTTCATGTCTACTTAGCCAGATCCCTTTATTCTTGTGAAGTGATAAGTGTCTATTAACCTATACAGGAAATAACAATTAATTGCTCTATATGTTACAAGTTCTATATGATCTTCAATTTAATTTGTAGAACCTTAACTTTGTGTGTAGTAAAGACCTGATACTGAAAATGAAAATAACGAGAACACGATTATTAGCCAATAGCAAATAAACTCGTATTCTTTTTAATTTGTCGGACATTGGAGCTAACACTTAGGAGATCTGTATTTAATCTCATTTGGAATTATCAATGCACATTTCAATAATTCTCAATGTCTATGTTTATGGAGCGGATCACATCTAGGTGAATCTGAACTACTTATTTTTCTTTTCGGAACATTTTCAAGTTCACTTTTCAGATTACGTAGAATTATGGATGTTTATGTGAGAATTGGATGCTCAACGGACATATAAAAAATCTCTAGCTCTACTATAGTTAGCTTGCTTTTCGATGGATATTTATTGCGTTAGGTGTTGAAATATGGGTGGAAAACATACGTATTGAAGTATTATACTGATGAATACAAATAAGCTTTTTAGTTACCAAAAAAAAACACATAAGTTTTTCTGTTTTTTTTTTGCTAGTAGTATTTCTTTTTCTTTCTTCTAATTTCTTAAGAGCTGAGCCATCATCCCAATAATTCCATTTCATTTTCAGGCCCACAAGTTAATTCCTACAGTTTTCCATGTCCTATTCCGCTTTTTATTCTCTACTACCTTTTTTTTCCTCTTTTGAGCTGGTTTTATTTCCAAAAAGTCGGAAATTACTTTTTCCAATAGTTTCATTTCATTGTCAGGGCCCAAAAGTTTTGTTTGCTTTTTTCCCAATAACCATAGCTTTTTGTGCATGTGGACCATCTCATATAGGAAAAGTAAGGTAATAATTACCCCCAAAATGGCAATGGAATCAAATTTTACCACAGCCTTTTTCACCATATTAGCACAAACTAGAAAAAAAGAGAGACTTTTCTTAGGCTCTGGGCCGTGCATAATGTCTCATCTTGCCCTGCTTATAAACATCCTTTATGCTTGATACTGTAAACTTTATCTTTACTTCTTTATTTTCTTTCGATTTGGCTTGTCGGCAGTCCCCTTATGGGGACTCCACCCTACAGTTGGCCAGATACTAGCTTGTACCGACTTTATTTTCATGATCGGAACCGTTTATGTCGTAGAGCTCGTCAAATACATTAACCACATCAAAAATCATGCTAATCGAATACTTATTAATACCTGATTGGGGTTACTTTTTGCTTTATTAAACTAGTGTTGATAGGTTTGATCTAGTGTGATCATATCCATTTTCAGAAACATAAATGCGACCCTCAAAAATCATGCTAATCGAATACTTATTAATACCCAATCAAAGTGACTTTTTGCTTTATTAAACTAATGTTGATAGGTTTGATCCAATGTGGCCATATCCATTTTTCAGAAACATAGATGTGATCCGATCTGGAATTAAACAAGGTTTAATTAATATGATTTTTTTGACATGCTTGAAGTTCTTGACGAGCTCTATGACATGAATGGTTCCAATCACAAAAATAAACTCGGTACAAGCTGGTATCCGACCAACTGCATAGTGCAGTCCGACAAGCCAAGTCTTTTTCTTTTTCCTTTTTGTGTCTACATATAGTTTGGAATCATAGACTTTTGAGAAACTAAGCTAGTCAAGTTGGTTGTCTCATTTCTCTCCCCTCTAGTGACTTGAGTTTGAGTTCCACGGGAAGCAGGTTTGGGGTTCAAGGCAACAGATAGCCTCTGAACCCTTCGTTGACTAATATACTAACACCCCGCCAACTCCCGCCGATATATACCGTATGACAAAAAAGAAAAAAGAAAAGAATCATAGACTATCTATCTTACAATGTAACATTATATTACCTTGGTTGAAACGGATACTTCAAATGCCATTCATCTTATCAACACTACTAAGAGCACCCATCATCTCTACATTTTAATTGTTGACTGCAGGTTCTTTTTGCACCAGCTGGGTGACTCACCATTGAGGTATGTCATGAGGGAAGGAAACAAATGTGCTGATCTTCTAGCAAGATCACATTCCTGGCCCCCCTTATTTAGCATATCTTTCAATTCCGTTTTGTTTTAAGTCCCAATTTCTAGAGGACATGAGGGGTGTTACTTATTCCCGAACCTTGCATTCACTTTCGTAGTTTAATCTATTTCCGTTTTTTACCCAACAAAGGAAAGAATCATAGACTATCTGCATTATAGAAGTCTATACTGTTGTTGTATGATTAGAAACCAGAGATAATTCATACTTCTAGAGTTGCTTTCCAATGTCTTATCACACTCAACGGTCTTGGCATATTTTAAGTTCAACGTTAAGTGGAATTCAGTATAAATAAGTTTCATAATAATGCGTCAAAAATCAAACCAAGCTTTAGGCCACCAGAAATGATTCCCACACATACATTTGTGCACATATCATGCACATACATTTTTGTAGGGCCCATATCGGGGTCCCACAAAAATGTATGTGCATGATATGTGCACAAAAGTATGTGCAAGTAGCATTGTTGTTAAGCCACAATCAATTAGGGGGCGCGGCTACATGGACTGGTTATCTCCGTAGAGTTCTAGATCTAGACATCATGTTCTATTATATCCAAGAAATTTGAGTCTATTTCAAATTACCATTAAAGGCAATAATCATATCACTATTCCTAATTGCCTCAACAACTAATTTACGATAAATATGTGCGCGTAAACTGGCCCGCACACACATGATTATAAAAAAGAAGTAGCAGCTCGTCTGAAGTACATGAAGTTATAGTGAGTATTTGTCTAATTTTCTCCAAATCCTGGATGGATGTGAGCGGCTGATTAGTTTTCTCAAGGTATAATAAATTAAACGAGAACATTATTTTCTCTGTTCGGTGCATATTGTTCATTTTTTATTCCGGAAAAAAGATGGTCACAATTTCATATGGTGAAAGGTCCTCTAGAGATAAGAAGTATTAAGAAACAGGAAAGTTTTTCTTTGGTCTCTCCAAACCATTAGAAAATAAAAAGTAGAGTGATTTTTGCACTCCTCAAATTGTTAATCGTACTTTCTTAAATCAACTACTCTTAGAAGAATGGGCGGGTTTGCATGGAATTCAGGGTGGACACGTGACCCCCTGGCCATTGAGCAATTATCAATATTACTCCTACTTCTGTTATATACTCCTAACTTCAATTGAATCCCTTAAAAGTAACGCTAGTGCCCATTAATATTTTTGAAATTCTTAAAAAGTTCTTTTGCGAATGTGAGTTGAATATATTGATTATAGGCTATAATTAGGATTCCATTAATTAGTCGTTAGGGCCTTTAATGGTATGTTTTTCGGCTTTGATTCATATACTTTTCGATGTGTGAATGAGGGGTCAATTATGGAAGGCGAAGAACTTCACGAATATATATTTAATTTGTTGTGCGTATTTTCATAAACATTGTAAAATTTTACATGAAATGGATACTACTGCAAAGTATAAGTACACTATTCTTTCTTTTATTATCTTTGCCTGTGGAAAAAAAAATCTCAGTTACAAACTCTAGGTTGGGGGTTCTTTTGGGGTGTGCTTACATGTGAATCTACGAGAACTGGAGAGATGGAATTGGTTGGTGGTTAGGAAGGGGAATAAAGGAGTGATCTAGAGGGGGTCGAGGAGGAGGTATGAAACATGCGACCGAGCCCAAGTCATTAGGGCTACCTACGTATCACAGTGTATAGGGAATCAGGTCAAACATAGTTCCATCTTTTCTGAGGGAGATGTTATCTCCCTCTCTCTGTGAATCTGTCTTCTCTCTAGCGGAGATGACTCTTTCTCTCTAGAAATCTGTCTGTTCTCTCTAGAGGAGATGGCTCTCTCTCCCTAGAAATCTATCTGTCTCCTCTTTCTCTCTCTGTGTTTGCCTCTGTCCCTCTGTGTTCTCTGTCTCTCTCTCCTCTGGAAGAGATCCCCCCTTTCAATGAGTATCAGCACTAGTATTTATAGGTAGGGAACAAAACCTCTGTCCAAGACCCTATCAGTCCGCGGCCCTAGCGGGCCTACCGTAACCCTGTCAGCTCAAGGCCCTGTCGGCGACTACTAGTCCTCAAGCAAAGAAAATAAAAAAGATTAATTCTAACTACGCCACTTTCGTAGGATTCACGATTGCACTTAGCCCGTGCAACAAAGCATTTTAAACCCCTAGGCGATCCCTAGAGGGCTAGTGTAGTTTCGTGAGGGTTTACACTAATGAACTCCCACAAACACTATGAATTTTTTTCACATGAGACCCCAAAACCTGTAAGACAACTCGTTGATATCTCAAGCAAAGAAAATGAAATCATCACAGAAACATACCAAGTAAGAGGTTGTAGAGGCTATCAAATCATAAAAATAAGCCATGGCACCTACACTTAATGTGTCTGAATAAGGGCCTTGGTCGCAAGGTGAGTAACAACTAAAAATTCTCTCCGGACCGAGTCTCGACTTTAAATCTCACCGTATCATGCACTCAACAAATGAATTCACTCAAAACAAGGTGCATATTATGTACTCTCAACATGTGAGGGTGGAAGTTATGCAACATGAAAACAAAGTATTTCGCACACAAAGACACGAAAAGAACGTTCTATAAAGTGGACACATGATCTTATGAACAGAATGCAAGCATCAAGAACTCTCTCTTTCCATCAATCCACATCCCATTGCCCCTATGATCAAATAGGACTTTCAATTCTGGTTGTAGTGTTAGGTAAAGGAAAGTGTTTCAAGGGTAGGGTAAAATATTTACGTGTCTGAGAATAGACTCACAACAACTCATATAGGACAAGTTTTTCACAAAGTGTGCTCTCTTCTTGTTCTTTTTTTTTCTTTTCTTTTTCAACTTTGCCACATCTCTCTTTTCTATTTTTCAACACAATCCCACATTACGATCAAGTGTTTCTTTTTCGCCAATGATTTGGTGTCTCCCTTTTCCATTGACTTTTATTTTTATTTTATTTTATTTTTTTCATAATGGGAATATCAGCAGCAACCAAGAACACCACTCATCCCTTTTTTTCAACAAGTCACCTCCACATGATCTAATATCCCTTCTCAAGACACAGTATGAATAATAGAGCTCAATAAGAAAAGGCTATCATGCAAGAGGTTCAAGTTCAAATGGGCTCACAAGGGATAAGTGTATGAAATAGAGAAACGAATTGGCCCAAAGTATCAAAGGCGGCCTATAATCCTTTCCCAAGGGCAACACAACCATGCAAATTTTCAAACCCAAGAGATAAATAAGCATCACATTAAGTTCCCAATACTTGACAACAAAGAGAGTGAGATCAACTACAAATATGTTCTACTGTGACAAATGAGAGTTTATGTGACACCCACTCCAAGAAAAGGTAAGGCTCTAAACTCACATGTGCATAAGTCTCCACTAAACAAGCTATCAAGAATAGTCAGTATGCAACTCACAAAGCAACTAAAGCCCATATAAACGTGAAGTGCAAAATTGCTAAGAATAAGTGCCATGATGAATTTCTCACGACAAGCTAGCAAAAAGAACTACAATGCCATAGAGATATCCAAGCAATGATCATCACATCTAAGCTCAATCAACCAAGAGCTAATCTCAACAAATCTCAAGTCTCATGCAAAAATAATCCAACTATTTTTTTTTTTGAAAAATTTTCAATTTTTTTCTTCTTACTATGAAACAAGGTGATCCCTCCCCCCCAACTTACAACATTCAATGTCCGCATTAAAACCATGAACGTGAAAAGAGAGGACTAATGGCAAAAAAGAAAAGAAAGATATCACCTCGAACAGGAGGGACTAAGCAGGGTGTAGTATAGCGAGAGGGAGACCCCCCAACTTAGATTGAATCACCTGCAAAATGTTAGCCTCCACTACAACAAAATAGAGCAAACAAAAACAAACAAAAAGAAGAA
Source organism: Rhododendron kiyosumense (assembly GCA_019656275.1). Taxonomy (NCBI): domain Eukaryota; kingdom Viridiplantae; phylum Streptophyta; class Magnoliopsida; order Ericales; family Ericaceae; genus Rhododendron; species Rhododendron kiyosumense. Next base: position 1,538,468 of record BPLS01000713.1, read on the forward strand.
CAACTAAGAAAAACAACAAAAAAATAAGAAGGAATCAATGCCTAAAATAAAGAAAAGCTCATACAAAACTTGGGTTTCCTCCCAAGAAGAGCTAAGTTTACTGTCTTCAGCCAGACGTCGCAAAAGCTCAAAAGTCTAAATATTTAGGATCGAACAAATCAATAGACTCAACCACCTCACCATCCGAAATTCCATCCACACACGACTTCAAACATTGGCCGTTAACTTTAAAAACTTTACCATTACGTGGGTTCCACACCTCTACTGCACTATGGGGAAAAACTTGTACAACAATGAAGGGACCATCCCATCTAGACCGAAGCTTACAGGGAAAGAGCCGCAACTTAGAATTGAAGAGCCACACCTTTTGGTTAGGCTCAAAGGACACGATTAATATGCTTATCATGGAAAGCTTTGGCCCTATAGATCTTAGAACTCTCATAGGCATCATTGCGAATTTCATCTAACTCATTAAGCTGGAGTTTTCGAGTGGAACCAGCGGCATCCATATCAAAGTTCAATCTCTTTACGGCCCAAAACACATGATGTTCTAACTCAACTGGTAAGTGGCATGCCTTATCAAAAACCATCCGATAAGGAGACATGCCAATGGAAGTTTTGTAGGCTGTTCGAAAGGCCCACAATGCATCATCTAGACGGATAGACCAATCCTTACGGTCGGGTCTCACCGTTTTTTCAAGAATACTCTTAACCTCCCTATTAGACACTTCAACTTGACCACTTGTCCACTTGTTTGAGGATGATAAAGAGTGGTTACCTTATGAGTGATCGAATATTTCAGCACTAAAGCCGCGAAGTGTCGATTGATAAAATGGGTACCCTCATCACTTATGATCGCCCATGGAAAGCCAAATCGAATAAAGATATTACTTTGTAAGAACTTGACCACGACCTTATGGTCATTAGTCCTAGTGGCTGCCACTTTCACCCACTTTGAGACATAGTCCACTACCACAAGAATATATTCAAAACCAAAAGAGGATGGAAAGGGACCCATGAAGTCAATCCCCCACACATCAAAGATTTCCACAATAAGAATAGAGGTAAGTGGCATCATGTCTCGACACAACATGTTCTCGGTTTGCTGAAACCTCAAGCAATTTCGACAGAACTCATGTGCATCTTTAAATAGAGTTGGCCAATAAAAGCCACTCTGTAAGACCTTAGCAGCAGTCCGCTTCCCACTAAAGTGACCACCACACTCGAGAGTATGACAAAAGGTAAGAATACTATGGAATTCACTCTCAGGGACGCACCTACGAATGACTTGGTTTGGGCAATACTTAAACAATTCTGGATCCTCCCAGAAATAGAACTTAACTTGCGCAAAGAATCAGTCTTTGTCTTGCTTGGACCAATGTAAGGGGATTTGGCCTATAGCAAGATAGTTCACTATGTCAGCATACCATGGGGGATTGACATGTGACACCGCAAAAAGTTGCTCATCCGGAAATGAGTCCTTGAAGGGAAGAGGGTCACTCAAGGTTTCTACTAGGATCCTAGACAAATGATCCGCTATTGAATTTTCGAAACCTTTCTTGTCCCGAATCTCATAATCAAACTCTTGTAGCAAAAGGATCCATCGAATTAGTCGAGGCTTAGTGTCTTTCTTTGAGAAAAAATACCGCAGAGCGGCATGATCGGAGTACACTAATACCTTGCATTGTAAGAGATATGAACAAAACTTATCTAAAGCAAAAACTACCGCTAGCAACTCTTCTTCAGTAGTAGTGTAATTCAAGTGCGCATCCGCAAAAGTCTTGCTAGCATAGTAGATGACATGAGGGACCTTGTCCACTCGTTGTCCTAATACTACACCAACTGCATAGTTGAATGCATCGCACATAATCTCAAAGGGGAGGTTCCAATCGAGGGAATGCATAATCAGGGCGGACGACAGTAAAGCATGCAGCTTTTCAAAAGCTTACAGACATGCTTCGTCAAAGACAAAAGGAGTATCTTTGGTGAGGAGTTCGCACAAAGGTCAAGAAATCTTGCCAAAGTCTTTAATGAAGCGGCGGTAAAAACCCGCATGCCCAAGGAATGATCGAATTTGCTTAACTGAAGTAGGGGGTGGAAGCCTAGAGATGAGATCGACCTTGGCCTTATCAACTTCTATCCCCCTCTTGGAGACAATGTGGCCTAACACGATACCCTATTGAACCATAAAATGGCTCTTCTCCCAACTCAAGACTATGTTTGTCTCCTTGCAACGTTGAAGAACTTTAGACAAATTTTGGAGACAACACTCAAAAGAGGTCCCAAACACAGAAAAATCATCCATAAAAACCTCAAGAAAATCTTCCACCATGTCAAAAAATATGGCCATCATGCACCTTTGAAAGGTCGTAGGTGCATTACAAAGTCTAAATGGCACCCGCCAGTAGGCAAAAGTACCGAAAGGACAAGTGAAGGTGGTCTCTCTTGGTCTTCTGGGTAAACAGGCACTTGATTATATCCTGAATAACCGTCAAAGAAACAATAGTAGCTTTTGCCTGCTAACGTCTCTAGGATTTGATCAATAAAGGGCAATGGAAAATGATCCTTCCTAGTCATGGAATTCAACTTTCAATAGTCTATGCATACGCGCCAACCAGTGGTGGTGAGCGTGGGAATCGACTCTCCTTTCTCATTTTCAACAACAGTTATGCCTGACTTTTTGGGCACCACTTGGGTAGGGCTCACCCACTTGCTATCGGAGATCGGGTAATACCCGCATCAAGCAATTTCACAACTTCCTTTATCACAACATCTTTCATATTCGGATTCAATCTCTATTGCATCTCGCGAGTAGGTTTCGCATTATCTTCACAATATATGTGATGCATGCAAACAGAAGGGTCAATGCCTTTCAAGTCCGCTATAGACCATCTAATGGCACCCTTATGCTCTCCAAGCACCCTCAAAAGTTGACTCTGTCAGTCCGCGACCCTGTCATCTCGCGGCCTTGGCGGTGACTCTGTTCGCGGGATTCGTGCGAGCTTCTCTACCCTCGCGATGGCTCTTGCGGGCCTCACTACCCCCGCGAGCTTGTTTAGCTGCTCGGGGCCCATCTTGCCGCGGACTACCGCAGGACCCTGGCGGGCCCGACTGCCCCCGCGATGACTCTCGCAGGCCTTTTTACCTTCACAAGTTTGTTCAGCTGCACGGGGCCCATCTTGCACCACGTTAACGTGCGGGCTCCATCTTATGCCTTGTGGCAACAAATCTCTCTGTGTGGTAGCTACTTGCCACATGTCAATCTCACGACCTCTCCATGCGTCATCATGTGAGTGGTAGGTCAAAATTCATCTAGGTCAACAGTCATAATCTTGACCGCACCTACACAAACTTACAATGAATTAGTGCAGAGTCGTATATGAATTAGTGCCCCCTCTGTGTCATATTTCTGGATCTGCCACTACTTAGAAGTGCGGTTAACAATTTGGGGAGTGCAAAAAATCAACTCTAAATTGATTTTTGCACTCCTCAAAGTAAACAATTTGGAAAGTGCAAAAATTACTCCATAATAAAAATAATAGAGTAATTCACATATTCAAGATAATCACATATTATAAAAAAATACCATGTCAATTCATCTTATTTCATCAAATCCAGAATGTAATTTACACGGATCCAAAGGCGGGGGATAAGGGAGTTTTATAATCAATTTTCGTTTTGGGTGTTCTGGGTTTCGCACAATGCCAAACGTATCGACATACATAGTCCCAATACTCCAGTCTAGGCTCGAAATCTTTTATCAGCAAAGGTGGGCATATCGATGGAGGTATACAATGCAAAATATTTGGGGCTACCAGTGTTTCTAGGTCGCTCCAAGCATGATCTATTTCAAAACATCAAGGATAGAACAACAAAGCGGCTGCGGAGCTATAAGGAGTCTAAGATTAATCATGCGGGGCGTGAAGTTTTGTTAAAATCAATTCTTTTGAGTCTTGACGCATCCAAATTATGCTATGTCCTGTTTTCGATTGCCTAAAACTCTTTTGCAGCAAATTTCATCCGAAATTGCGAAATTCTGGTGGGGCTCTAAGGAAGGGGAACGGAAAATTCACTGGATTAAGTGGGAAAAACTGAGTAGGTGTAAAGGTGATTGTGGACTGGGGCTGCGTGATTTGGAGACCTTTAATCAAGCTTTGTTAGCTAAACAAGGCTGGAAACAAATTTCTGGTACATCTTCTTTATTTAGACAGATCTTTAAAGGAAGGTATTTCCCCCGTACATCATTCTGGCATGCCAATGCTAGTAGCCAATCCTCATGGGCTTGGAAGAGCATAGTCTGGGCCCGAGAACTGATCAATAAGGGATGGATATGGCAAGTCCGATCCGGGAAAGATATACATGTTTGGGAAAACCCTTGGTTATCCAAGAATACAAATTTCAAAATTAATGGAACCACACCCAGAAGAGAGGACATAAAGAAAGTTGCTAATCTTATTGATTCTAATACGAAGTCCTGGAAGGTTTCTCTAATCCGTGAGACCTTCAATCAAGAGGATGCAGATGCGATTCTTTCCATTCCTATCAATTATACCAGCCAAAGAGATCGTAAAATTTGGCACCCATCCCCAAATGGGACCTTCTCAATCAAGTTGGCTTATCGTCTAACGAAGGAAAGTTCAAGTTCTCATCGCAACCTTTAGGAAGGCCAAACAAGCTCCTGAAGCATCTTACCAACAGTGTGGAAAAAGCTATGGGGACTTTCAATCCATCCGAAGGTGAAGATATTTATCTGGAATTTTTTAATAATGCGGTGGCAACAAATTTAGCATTGGTGTCATGCAAAGTCAGAGCTGACCCAATTTGTACTCGTTGTGATAAAGCGGGAGAATAAACCGCACATGTTCTTTTTCAGTGTGAAGCTGCATTTAAAGTCTGGATCCATTCTCCATTGCGGATAAGACCTGAAAAACTGCTCGATTGTAGGCACATGGTTGATTGGTGGGAATGCATCTACGATTGTATAACACAGAGTCGTATGCCCTCTCCCTTCCTAGGTATGGCTTTACTTTATTGTTGGTGGATATGGCAAGTAATGAATGACTTTATTTTCAATGGAATAGTTTGGGCAACGGATGTTGTTAGTAGGAAAGCGCAAGGTGATTTTTATGAGTTTCAAGACGCTATCCTCTTTGATGGGGACCTTGGTGTGACTGCAACCTGAGATGAATGTACTGAAGATAAACGTTGATGCAGTGGCTTGCAAGAGCTCAAATACTATTGGCATAGGGGCAGTGACTCGAAGGGATAATGGTCAGGTTATAGGTATTTTTTTAGTTAATCATGATGTGATCAACTCGTCCAGAATTGCTGAAGTTTTGGCCATTCGTAATGGGTTAAAACTGGGGATTGCTCTAAAGTGTCCTAAGGTGCATATTGAATCGGACGCGAAGGCAATTGTGAGGAGTTGTAGTGATGATCACGACCCTCCCTCCGATATAGCAGTAGTTATTCATGATTGTTTAGTCAGTAAGAAATCTTTCACTTCCCGTGGTTTTGGTTTTGTTAAACGTGAATATAATAGGGCTGCGCACTATTGTGCTCAAAAAGTCCTTTCCAATGGCATTTCCGGTCTGTGGACGTCCATTTTATTCCCATGGGGTTCTTATCTCTTTGATGTTTAGACTTTGCCCATCAAATGAATAATAATTTTCTCACCTTTTGCCAAAAAAAAAAAAAAAAGCACCGAATAAAAAACATAACGTTACTTTCTTTTCTAATACAAACAAAATTTGCAAATTGAAGGTTAAGTACATAGTTACTATAGCAAAATTAGTCATTATTCGTATGAACCCTTTTATAGCCGCCGATAGTGGCTTCACCAACCTTGCACCGACGGCCACGTGGCAACGTGGGGACGTGGCCATCGGGGGGACGACTACGAGTCTTGTACGTAAAATCCGATCCATAAACTGAGTAGCTCCATGAAAAATTAGCTCAATCCGATATGTATAAGTATTCGATCCAATCTTCGCATTTTTTATTCAGATTACAGAGATCGGAATTTTCGTGCAGGACCTGTAGTAGAGCTTCGTGCGGCCGTCGGCGGCAAGGTCGGCTAGCCACCATCAGTGGCCATAGCATTTTCATACTCGTGTAACTATTTAATTCTTAAATCCCCAAGTATGAGCTTAGGCCATCCATAGTGGTATAATAAAAAATGAATAACTAAAAGTTGACATATCAGCTTTTGATTATTTATTTAAGAGATTACTAAGCTTAACAATGTTGAGATCCTCAATGATCACTTTTAATCCATAACTAAAATAAGGAGTCCACTACAGTTTCACTCTCTCTCCCCTTCTATTTTCTGCCATTCACTTCCCTCAATTACGTTTTTTTTGGGCAAAAATATATTGATTCCCTCCCTCAATTTTGGAGAAAAAATTGGTTATTTCTATCCCTCCTATTATGAATTTTTTTGGGAGGAAAAATCTATTGATTCCCTCCTTTATTTAGGGGGAAATCAAAGGATTTAGAGCTTCCCCTCCCATTCTCCTTCTCTCTTAATGGAATTTTTGAGCACCTCTCCTTCCCAAATGATGGAATCAAAGTCACAATTCCAAAGCCAAATGGAAGAAAATCAAAAGAAAATAAGGAAAATAGTTTATAGGTGAAGTGAAGAAGATATAGAGCAGATGAAGAAGAGAAGAAGAAAATACCAGTTGAAATACGCGTGTATACAAATTTTGGAACCAATTAACTTATGTGGTGTTGAGTCCACAAATTTTGATTATTAAAAAAGGTTGTTAGTTTTGGTTATCCCAACCCAAAATTTGATTATTGCTCTAAGGATATTACTAAGTTTAATTATACCATTGTGAGTCATCTTTTACACCAATATTGTTCATTTTAAAAATAATTTAAAAATAAATTATTTTTAAATATACCATTGTGGATGGCCTTAGATTTTGTCCCTAGTGGCTTACCATTTCTGAGGACGTATTTATTAGACTAGTCCCAACAAATGGATAGGGACTTGAATTATAGAGACCTGGATTGATGAATAATTGAGAGAGGAAAACGGAATAAGTACTATTCGACAAACAAGATTTTATTTTTTAGATAAACAAAATCATCCCATATATATAAATATATCAATTAAAAAGTTAGCACCTACAAGTCGAACAAAAGATCCCAATGAAAATGCACAACACTAACCAGATACCGAAACAAGCCTGACAAACAATAATTATAAGCACGAACAATTCCTTCAAGAAAGAAATGAAAGAAAATTACTTATACCTACTTGCATATAATATAATAATAAAACTAAAGGAAGCAAGGTAGTTGGGTTGGGAGCCAAATGTACAATTAGTCAGTCAAGCACTAAAATAAGTGGGGTTGGTTAGTTGGAATTATTAGCCGACACAATTAAATCCAATTGTGGCTTATTAGAAATTACTAACAAATTCTTTAAAAAAGGCATGTCCAGATGAGTGATTATTCAGTGCTCCTGAGCACCACCAGGACTTTTTTCTTTCACTTTTTGTTCTTCGTAACAAAATTAATTTTATATTACATCGGTGTGAGAACATATACTTTGTGGTGAAACCCTCAACTCACACTCCTAAAATATCACATAATGGTGTTCTAGGCACACTTAATAGTTTTTTCCAATCTTGAGTCTAGGTTTCTCCTATTGTCTAAACAAACTAAACGGGCTAAAGTCTACAAAACATGAATTTTGAGACAGGCCATTCTCTCCACATACATTAACTAAAATTTCATTTAACAAAAACAATTTATCTATAGACAAACTTTTAAGGAGAAACCAAGCAATAATTATCAGCACTATGAGAGCAATGTTCTCTCTTTTCAAAAAAAAAGTGGATTCTGAAGTGAATTTTATGAACCACCATTTATGCAAGTAGAGAGAGCATTGTGAAGTAATTCTCCTTAATTACTAACATATTCACTATTCACTGTGTTGTTCCACAGTTCCAGGTTCAAATGAGTTACTAAAACTCAAAACCCTCCCCCGACGGATTACACCACCACGACGTGGTGCTCAAACCGCTTCTTCACCACGCACATCGTGCTGCATGCGCTTCTTCAACACACATCGGCATAAGCACCACCACTAATTGCGTGGTTCTCACATATAGCTCCTACACTAATGTATAGTGAATAAGATATTACTACCTAGAGCACACTAATAATCACTCCAAACAAAGACAAGGAAATAAACAAGGGCCGTAATTACTACTACTTCATTATGCCATAAAAAGAGACCCAAAAGAGTAGCAAACAGTTCCCCAAATAGAAAGGCATCTTGAAGTTGAAACTATTGATGGAGCCTTCCAACTCAAATTAAGTTTATGCCCTCATGTTACATTTGGTACTAGGAAATCATTTCTAGAATAATTCACCACTTTTATCTCAAGGATTACCCTTTCAATTTAGGTTTTGAGGGAGATTTTTGAAAGTAATAAGTGAAGAGAGATAGATAAAAAAAATTTATTGAAAACCGTGCCCAAAAATTTTAAAACCCTAAAACGAACAAGGCCCGTGTAGAAAATTTGTTGCTCATCAATCTTCCATAACCTTCTCCATTCTCTCACTCTCAAATACAGAGAATCATACAGAAGGTAGGTAGTGCACACGTTATCAAGAATAGCAATGCTATATAGATAGAATATATAAACAGGCTTTTTGTAATTCTTTCTATTTCGCTTGACTTGTCTATAGTAAAATTTATGTTTGCAATCAACTATTCGTTGTTAATTACATAATCTGCAAAAGCTATTGAAATCAGAATTAGAGAAAAAAGCTATGTAAACTTTGTTGACCACTAGGAATGTAAATTAGTCGAGCCGAGTCGAGCTTTATGCTGCTCAAGCTTGGCCCGTTATAAAATTGGTTGGCTCGACCTCGAGACGAGCTGAAGAAGTGTAGCTCGAGCTCGGTTCACCCTAGCGAGCGAGTCTCAAGCTGCTTGAGAATGGTTCGGTTCGTTTACAACACTAGTAGTGACCACACAATTGCAATCACAACTACGAGATCGAGCCAATCATAGTCAAGCAAAAATCGATTTATATACATATACTATCGAGTTTCTTGGAAAAAAATTTCCTTTTCGTTATAGGGCATAGGACTCCTATTTGGTTGTGCGGCAAATAGGTAAATATTCTTTAACTGTTTCATATAATTGTTTGTCGTGAAATTATACAATAGTCCGGAAGTACTGTCACGTGGTACTCCAAACCACTTTACAATCACATATTCCTTTGGCCCCGTTTGATAACGGGTTTGGGAGTTGGGATTGGAGTAATAATCCCATGGGATTATTAATACTTTGTTTGGTAACAAAAAAAGGTTCGGACTATTAGTCCGTTGGGATGCCGAATCCGGGGATTAGGGAGTATTAGCAATACCCCGTGGGACTTGGTATTCGTAGTCCGATCCCAACCCATTCTCATTACTAATCCCTTTTCATTACCAATTTCTTCTATCAATCCAATTCCACCATCTAATCCCATCTCAAACAAACATGATATTAATAATCCCATCATTTAATCTCATCCCAAACAAACATACTCATTATCAATCCCTTCTTATTAATAATCCCATCTCATTTCCAATCCCAATCCTAATCCCATTTCCTTACGAATCACATCTATTTATCCCCGTTATCAAACGGGGCCTTGGAGTCTACCACTAAGTGCATGGATCTCACATGAATATGTGGTTGTAAAGTGGTATGAAGTACCATGTGACAGACTATTGAATAATTATTCTTGATTGTCTAGATTGTGCGATTCTCATGCTACTTGTGCATGGTCTCTCCTATCAAGAACCTATAGACAAATAAATGAAAAAAAATACAACTTTAATACTCCCACCGTCCCTATTTAATTGTCCACTATGGTTTTGCGTGCATTTTCAACAACTTATATTTCTCAACGTATATTGCTAAAAATATGCAATATGAATCTTGTTCAGTAGATCTCAATTTTTTCTATAAGACAATGATTTCAAAAATATAAAACATAATATATGTCGAGAAATATAAGCTGTTGAAAATGCCCACAAAACAGTAGTGGACAATTATAGGGACGGGGGAGTAACTATTCCATTTCGAATATATGTGGCTCATAACTCATTACCTTTCGATTTATTGTTCATAATAATTTGGGGTTTATATATAATTATGTGCCCTTATGATTGTTGTTTTATTAGGTCATTTTATTATTAAGCCGTTACGCAATTAATGTGCCTACTTATATATCTATGCTAATTATGTCTTGGGAGTTGCATATAACAACGGAAAATAATATTGGCATTCCAAAAATTGATACAGGTACTCCTAAATCAAGGTAATTTCGAAGCCGCTTTTCTTTATTTTTTGGAGTGCCTGCATCAATTTTTAAAACGTCAATATCATTTTCTATAACAAAGTCTATAAAAAGAGAGACGTCCTTATGATTTTGAGATATAATATATATCATGTGAGATAAGTAGAGAAGGAGACATACAAGTGTAAGGAGTAGTTTTGGATATTATATTATTTGTTTACATATCTTTTACTATGTGGTTTGTGGACAACGGATGGTTCTTTACTTCTTGGAGGACATGAACTCTTCAAATGAGCACGGCTGCGGACATTGGGTAAGATATTGGTGAAGCCATTGGTGTCTGCTAAAACCTTGATGTAAGGAGGAAACAAATGACTTTAGGTTTAGGAGATAGCCACAACGCGCCTCACAATCTCGCAGACCAGCTTTATCTAATTATTATTGGAGCAAATTTCGAACAATCCCAACTCGATTTTAGGTACTTCATAGTTCGAGTCTGACATTAATGTATTTAATAGATTTTAGCCTCTTATCCGCCCAGATCTAATTATCCATGCACCAGTTTAACCAAACAAGAAAAGAGCATAAATGAAAGGCCAGATTCCAAAATGAAACAGACCAACAAGGGGGAAAAGAAAGGATCCGGGGGAATCTATAGTGAGCAAAGTCACTACAAGATTCAGAAAGTAGAAACTCAATTTATGTGGGTACACGGCTTGTTCGTTTTTGGTACTCAAAACCTCTGTGCACGGTCCCCAATAAATTTTCTCTATCTCTCTTCACTCATTACTCTTAAAAACTTCCCTCAAAATCCAAAACGAATAAGGAGACTTTTACTGTGCCAAAAAATCCAGGGCATCATTTGGAATCCGACAAAACGTAGTAGTATTACTATTATCTTTCTTTGGATTCATAGTACATGATTCTATATGGAAATTTCCCAGCAAGGTTCTTCATTTCTTGGGGTAATTTCCAGTATACGGACAAAAACCTAAAAATTATCCACATATGCCAATACACTCTCACTCTCTCTTTGGTCACTTGGTATAAGAATCTATAGTATCTTAATTCCAACCCAACCCATCAACAAAAGGGTCCTTACCTTCTCTTGCAAACAGATAGAGCCAATGTAGAGTCTGATTACGCATTTTGGTCAATTTTATTGCTTATGGGGCATCTGCCTATTAGAGTATTCATTCCTAGCAAATATCCTTGTTCCTCCGGTAGATTGTAATATTTCCTTTGTTTCGTGTGAGTAGTGCTGATTCTTGTACACATTGGTTATTCATGTTCCTACGGTAAATCATAATATTTCCTTTGTTTCGTGCAAGGGTAGTGTTGATTCTTGTACAAATTGGTTAGCTTATAAAGCCAATGCCGGTGTATTGCGCCGCCCTTTAGCTGTGTTACCCCTTACCCCTGTAATTTGGTCCAAAGTACTGGATGTTGTGGGATATAATCAGTCTGTAATAAAAAATATAAAAAACTGAGCCCTTTCCATATTCCCTTTACTATAATATTTTCTGTATTAATTACCATTCCCAGAAGAATTTCACAGGAAATATTTTGAGAACTGTGTTGTACTTGCATCCTTAACTTAATCAAAACTGCTCCACACCAAAAATGAGTAGAATTTACTTCACCTCTTAACTGAATATAATATGGACATGTGGTGGAGCCTACATATCATTGAAGGATACTTCCATAGTGTAGTGAGACTTACAGATGTGTTATACAAGTGATGAATCAACCAAAAGCTTTACTTGCATCACAATACACATACACATGTATTTAAAAGCTTTGCGTGGTGTATTGCTAAAGCATCAAAGGCAATAGTACTCTTTACTGAAGTGGGTACGTGCCAAACGAGACCTGCTGTTCTTCCACAGAAGAAGAGGGCTCAAATATGTGCTTGAGAATGTCCCCGACAATGTTTAGAACATCCTCTTCTTTGCAGGAGGTTACAAACTTGACTGCAGAAAAGATGCACAATTACTACAACATTTCACACCCTACATCTCACAAACAAAAGAACTGAAAGCATGTTTGGCATTGTTTTCATTTTCAATTTTCCAATTCGTTAACTTTGGAAACAGATACAGCAAGTACAAGAACATTGGTTGCCAATTCCTGATAATATTAACACAACAGACATTGTGTTCCTCGATAAATGTGGCTTGCCACAAAAAAGAAACAAAGACAAGAAAACAACATGGAGGGTTTTTTTTTTTTTTTTTTTTGGAATTTCTCATGAGATGAAATAACAAGAGAATATAAAGTGATACACCAAAGACATTCTATGCAATGCAAATAAAGGCATCTCATAAATCCCCCCATGTTTCACTTCATACTCACAAGATGGGTTCACCTCAAGTGTTTGTGTGAACCAATCATGCTCGCATTAAATAAAATAAGCAATCAAATATCACAAGAGATGGTCTTGTGAGATTCGATTGCTCCACATCAACAACTCTACCAATTCTGGTTAAATCCGATCGTTACAAGTCCATCGTATTATTTCTATCTTTCTTTTATAAGTACAAAATTACTATTGCTCTCTTTGTAGTACATATCAAATGAATCATTAACTTAGTACAGTAAACATGGAAGTTTAACATCAGAGCTGAAACTTATACCTAGTTACTTATATGGGACCCACCAAGCCTAGTATGCTGAGAATTTAGATATCCCCAAGGAACAGAGCCTATTTTAATATATATACTATATACAGACACTCCCCTTATTTGTTGCATTTACAACCTTTGTTCCTGGAGACAAAAAAACATGAGGGAAGACTTTGCATGTGAACTCTGTACACAAAAAGTCAAGCCCGAAATCTGGGTATGCATGAGCCAGTGACATTCGATACCTTTTGTCACTAGTTACCTTCACCTTCGAAGTAAGCATGGCCCATATTTATCTGGGTGGCTCATGAATAACATTATAATCCCTATCATTCTTGTAATGAGTAAACACAATTTGCTTAAAAATTAATCACCCATCCACATTCTCATCAGACTCATGCTCATTCATCTGATACCATTGACTTTTTATCACTACGTTGGCTACAACTCAAGTCCATACGGAGAGAGTAGGAGCACATTCTCTCCCATTTTGTCGGCCCTTGAGCCCCTCTTGTCCCGCTCTCTAACTGATAAGAAGCCCGCACAGTCTGTTCACCCTTCTGTTGCAAAAGACCAAATTGTACTATATTTTGTCCTTATATAAATATGTTTCTGTACAGAATGCATAATTATTCCTTCTCGATCACACACCACTTTGGCCCTCTTTTTAGTGGTAGCAAGTGTAATTGGACATTATGGGAAGCTTCAGCTTACTCAAATATTCTTAAAGAAGTCAAATCTCCAAATGACTAGATGGGGTTTGGTGAAGGCATTGATCACTAAGACAATGGTAAGATAAGAGAACAGGAAGGACCCAAATATGAAGAAGTAGGTAGGCAGACTTATTATAAGTTATAACACAAGCACATCATTTCTCTTTGAGAATTGGGACTGCAAAAGATCACTAAATGCAGGAAATGGTGGGTCCTCATACATGATCATGCTAATGTCAGCATTGATTTAGTAAACACCCTTTTGATAAGGATGACTACTCAGCCAATACAGCCTGTGTGATTGAGAGAACTATCCAACCAAACACTTTCCTTCGGCTCAACAACCATACTTTAAGCACTCACACGTATGGCTTGAGGCATTTGTCTAGTATTCTTGGCAACAACAAACGAATATCTTAATGAATTGTGACCACCAGCTGGTAGAAGAAGGTACAGGTCCCTCTGTGAAGAAAAATCCAAAATGTGGACCATCCTAGCATATTATCAAAGCACTCCCTAAGGAGAAATTTTTGGGTGCCGGTGGATATATCCCACAGGGTACCCACTCAGCACATCCGGGTTGTCCAATTCACTCTTGGACGGCTCGGATTGAAACCCTATCTCTCCTTCCACCCCAACTCTCTCTCTCCAAATCCAAGCCGTCCAAAAATGCAATGGATAGCTTGGATGCGCCGAGCGAGCACCACGTGGTTCCCACCTAACACTGAAAAATTTTCCCTAAGGAAGAGACACCCCGAATCAAGTTTTCTCAGTAGGTGGTCCGTGAACTCAACTTTGAGAGAGAGAGAGAGAGAGAGAGAGAGAGAGAGAGCCTGAATCAAGTTTATTGGTAGGTGCATGGTCCTTGGTCCATGAACTCGACTGCCATCAAACTTTTATGCATATGGCTCAAAATTAGCTTTAGCAGGAAAACTACAATTCTCATCATTCAATAGCCAATTCCTTTGTGCGTTGCAAGAACTTTTGTGTATGGTTCATTTTTTTTTTATTTTTTTTTTATTGTGCTAAAGTATGGATGCTTCATCACACAAAAGCCTATATGTGGCGGTTGGGAGCCCATCTTCCTTAAGGAATGTTGCAACTCTCGTCTACCCCTCCCAACCTTTTATATCCTTCGTTAAAGACCCATGAACAGAATTATGAGTTCTTCCCATGTGCTCCTTTTACCTTTTCAAAAGAAGCAATTGCGTCAAGTACTGACTAGAAGTCGACCCATCCGAAGAAATGCTACTCTCACTTCACATTTTGCAGTCGGCCTCTAAACTTCATCCGAAGGTTTGACATTTACACGACTCAACTAAAGTACCAACCTTAGAATACATCCTACAGAAAACAAATTCTTTGAAAAGTTGACCTGGAAAAAAAAAAAAACTTTTTGAAAAGGAAATAGAAAAACTCCAAATCTTAAAGATCTGTAGGATCAAATCAGTGTGTTTCAAGATAAAGGGCCTAGCACGGATTTAGAAGTCTAGCCAGTGTCAGTTAGAATCTCCTTTCCATTGATTTGGTACCAGCAGTGAATAAAATCAAATGCTGGGGTACAAAAACTGTACAACAGAACCTACCGTGACCAGCTTATCGGGGACCATTGATGAGAAGATGATCTTACATGGACGGTGGTCAACCTTATACGGCTTGTGGGAAAATATGGAGATCAACCTATGATACCATCCTGCCTTTCAAAACAAAAAAACAAAAAACCTATGATACCATCCTTATCCGTACACGTGTCAACAACTAAAAGTATTTGGGACCCACCGACTAAAGTACTACCATCAGCATTTTGTTTCGATGCTCCTATAATCCTATTAACACCGTACCCCATAACGCTTCTGCTAGTGATCTACAAACCATTCAACAAGGCCGCCTCTGAAACTTACCATTTGGGTATCCATAATGGGCTCGATGTGGCTCAGCTACGCACTGTCAATCTTCAATGGGCTGAGAAGCCCTATGAATAGAAACCCGTCAACTCCTAGATACTTCAAAAGCCTCTCCAGCCAAAGGGCCCAATGGATTCCACCACAGCAACGTACAAGGCTCATGAATTCATAATCCCTTTGTCATATGTGAAATCATCTCGATGTAATGGTGTAGAATGAAACCAACAGTTCCCATGAACAATAAATCTTAAGATCAGGCCCTATCTTATCTATCATTGCTGGACTTCACATTTCTAGACAGAAATGCCAGACTTGGTTTGCAAACTCAACTGCTCGGCTGACAAGAATGAAGGCATATCCACAAGAGCATTACAAATTAAACTAAACAGTGAGTTTGGTTTTCGCCAAAAGTGTTCACTTGCTCCTTCACACAAAAGAAGACAATCCTCTTGTTGAAAGCTTTACTAAAGTAAAGTAAATCATTAACTACCAACAATGTGATATAATATAAGAAAGCAACATATCAAAAATATGCACACCAGGTTGAACTACAGTCAACACCTATGTTATGTGGATTGCGGTGATTTAGATTTTAGACTTCAGAGAAGAACTGGAGTCAGACACAGTAGATACACGTAATCTATTGAATGCGTCCTTGGATATGAACCTACATGGTTAATATGATTTGCACCCATCAAGTACCCCTAAATTGCTTATAGTATATGCATCTCGTTTCATTCACACAACATACTCTCTAGTTGAGTTTATTCATAAGCAGAATTTCACCTCCAAAAACGTATTTAACCAATATGAAATCTAAGCCATATAATGGTGTCCTTGGACAAGCATCTAACGCTATGACATATACCCATGCCCAATGGCACATACATTCACACTAGTTCAGTTCAAGGAAAATTGACAGTCAAAAGGGCTAACCTTCCTAAAGCTGAGACCAGTAATTCATTGATAGTGATTGGTTGTCATCCACAAATCATTCAACTTCTGTCAAGCTTGCTTAAACTCTCTCAAACTCATGGCAACATATTCGACTGAACCAGTCAGCTCAGGTTGGCTTATAACTCAAGCTTGCTTAAACTCTCTCAAACTCATGGCAACATATTCGACTGAACCAGTCAGCTCAGGTTGGCTTATAACCAGCTAGAAATGACACGGAAAAATAATTCCCAAACCCCATTATTTTATGGGAAAATGACGGCTCAGGAAGTGTTTTGATAATTAATACCTTTAAAGGACATGCTAAGAACATTTGTTAATGAACAAAATGTCCTCGGCAGGTATTAATTATCAAAACGCGTCCTTGGCCGGTATTAATTATCAAAACACGTCATTGGCCGTCATTTTCCCTTATTTTATCCCCCGAAAATCCTGAGAAACCTCTCATACAAATTTCGCAGAAGCAAATAACTTTTCTGCGTAGAGATTTAGTTGATGGTTAGTTTCAAAGTCTTTGTTGTCCTTTACGAAACAAAGCTTACTCAGCTCCAGTTGGAATCAGAATAGAACAGAAAAGAAACACCGGCATCAGGGTGCTGATAGTTAACAACATTTCCTAGTCTTTGGTTTCCTATATGTATAACTCTCAACTCTGTAAAGGTACATCAAAGAACAAATTTAATGTGCACACTTCGAGTAAGGAGTATTTACCCCAAGGAAGAACAGGGAATTCCCATTTCTGTTTAGGAACAGTGACAACATACGTAGCAACCTGCAAAAGGTCCAGAATGCTTCTGAAATAAAGACACAGCAAAAGCAACACTTTTGAATTAACAAATGCAAAAGGACATGCCAGTATTGACGCAGCAAATTTCCTGGGAGAATAATAAAGAGGCGATGTCTCCTCCTTTTCGTAGAGAAGATCCATGATATCCATGGACGCTTCAAAGTTCACAAGTTGCCCAACTCTTGCAACTCCCCTAAAACCATACAAGATAGAAAGGAAGGAATTAATGGCCATTTAGGACGAACCAACGAAAGGACACACTGGATAGATGATTGCCTATTGAAGAAACTATGTATCATATAAGGATAACAAAACTCACTCAAACTCGACAAAGAGCTCCTCCAGGAATTTAAAAGCAATATTAGCTGTGCCGATCTCAAAACCCAATACCTTGAAGAATGGGGCCAAAAAAGAAAAGCCAAGAGAAAAACATCTCAGTTAAATGGACTAATGCAAGCAACCACGGAAGTCTTACAGAATTTACCTGCATTAAGAGCACCTCCTGCAGAATATCATGGTCAATCACTACAATGATGAAAAAAAAATAGAGCTTATATTTTGTAAAACCAGTTGTCACAAGTGTATCTTACTGCTTCCAAGAAATCACGAGTTGTAAAATGCTGCTCCTTAATCATCTTGTCCCCCAAAAGCTTCAAACTTTTGGCAGATAGGGGCTGGGAATCATGTATCTGCAAGCAACTGATGTGAGAAACATACAAACGATGCCAACAGTGAAAGCCCATGATGAGCAAATTATGATTACCTACTTTGCTTGAGATCCATATAGAAACAAGGGAAAATAATTGCAGGTTGCTCTCTCTCAGGGGATGTAAAAGCCAGCTTTCCATGTCATTGCTCGGTCTGAATCTTTGCAAGTTCAAGTTAATGGTCACAAAACACAAAACCTGTAGTAGCAAAGAAATGAAACAATCTTGTTCGCAGGTACAAAAGCATACGAAATATCATTCAGAGTCTCAGACAAGTGATAGTTCCTATAGGACCTCAAATTTTGATCCATAAAAGTCATTTGCCTACTACTGAGGCCATTCAACTTATGCAATCACAATGTTAAAATACAAACATCTTAACCGATGTTGGACAGTCTTCCACAATTAAAAGACTTTAACTATATAAACCAGTGGCCGGATTCCTTCTTTAGTTTGACCTATTGCACTTTTAATTCAAGGGGCGCAGTCCATTAACATGTTAAATGTAACTAATCTAACAAAAATAAATACTAGATGACTTTTGGAACGTAAGCGGGCCATGGCACCCCTGCGGTATTACTTCCCCTCCAACTCTGCATATCTGGCACAACTTTGATGATGCCGGATTTTACGACCCATAATTTTCTCTCTGTAGCTTTCATGGGGGACCCATGTTCGGCGTTTGCATTTGGTGTGGAGGAAAATAATAAAAATCCATTTCAGCAATTGAAGCAGGATAACGTAAAGTCATAAACTGTAATGTTTTGAAACTGTAGGATGTAAAAAGTATATGGATGTAATGTGCCAAAATGAAAATTGGTAAAGCATCCAACGCCCAACTAATTGACAGTGATTAGAGAGGCCGTTGGGGCCAAAGTGGTATTATTTACCCAATTTGAGACAAACTCTAAACACCCCCCGCACAGGCAAACTCTGGACTTACACATGTAGAGGTAAACAATGGACCTATACAAGGGTGGCTACACCATGTGGTGAGGGGGCTCAAGCCAACTCTTTGGGTTTAAAAAGTACACTATAATTTTGTAGTTTTTGACATATAATTTAATTTTTCTTTAATATTGTCGGCACTGAATAATTCATTCGTAACCAAAGTAAATGAAAAATCAAATAAATTTGTGAGTAATCAGGTAATATACCTCAACAAAACAAAACAAACTAGAAAAAATTATTTTATTTAAAATAAATATCTTTATTTTATATAGAACTCTATATACAATTTTTCTTTTACATTTTTGTCACTGCAATCCTAGAGCCGCCCCTGGACCAATTCCGTAAGGATCACAATTAAACAAGCCAGGTTTATTGGAATTACGATATACCTCATACGCACAGATATTATTCTCAATGTTCATACTAATCTAACAAACAATGTAGCTGAATTCAACGCTTTATAATATGTACTCAAATTACATGGCAAAATAAAAATCATACCTAGAGAGAGAAGGGCAGAACCGATCGGAGAAGAGTGATAATGCAGAGTACTTGACGATTGGACGAACCTGAAGTTGCTATACCTCGGTACGAAACATTTTAGCAAAAAAAAAATTTATCAAAATCTAGCGAGAAATGATTGGGAATGTACTGATAAACATTATGTACGTAGTTGGTAGGATTTGTACTAGGATTTATAGCACAATTTTATGTAGAATAGGAAAATGAAGAATACTCACCTGAGCAGATTGGATGAGGAACTCTAACAATCGGAGTCGGACACAGGAAGGCAACCTGCTGTTCATTTCTCTCTCTCTCTCTCTCTCCTCTCTCCTTTCTCTCTCTCTCTCTCTCTCTCTCTCTCTCTCTCTCTCTCTCTCTCTCAAATCGCTGTTCCAAGGCGAAATCTGAAAGGTCAAGGAGTTTTGGAGGGAATTTCAAAGAGCAGTGTGGATCTTCTAAAAAGTATTTTTATTAGGTCAGAGCATCTCCGATCCATCTTTAAAACTCCAAAATAGAGAATAGACATGACATATTAGAATGAGATTTTGTAATTTATTTTTAATTTTTATACTTTATGAAAGAAACTAATAGGAATTCATTGTACTTTTTAGAGATTTTATCTCAGAAACAGGATTGGGGTTCTCCATATTTGGAGTACCAATGGTAATTTGGAGACTCAAATATCTAAAAAGTACGATGAGTCTCTCCTATATTCTCTTATAAAATGCAAAAAAGAGAATAAATTACAAAAGAGATCTCTTTCCAATATGTCACATCCATTCTCCATTTTAAAGGTTTAGCGATGGGTTGGACATGCTTTTAGATTTTGTTGAGATTTTTCGCGTCAAAAATAGTTTTATATTGCAAAAAGCCTTTTTAAAATCTGATCTGAAGTTTTGAATGAAGAAGGAGATGAAATTGCAGAGAAGTCAGATCTCATTTTATAATTGAGATCTATCAAACCCTAAAAAAAATTTAAAAATTTATTTTCGTAAGTCTATTATTTTTAAGTTTGAAAATTACAAATAAGTACTAATATTTTTTAGGAGGCTAAGCCAGAACACCACTGAAATTGCCTTACAAGTAGGATCCTAAGGCCATCCACAGTGGTATAATAAAAAATTGATAACCAAAAGTTGACGTATTAGATTTTGATTATTTATTTAAGGGGTTGTTAAACTTAATAATATTGAGGTCCACAATAGTCACTTTTAGTCTATAACCAAAATAAGGGGATCACTACAATCTGTCTCTCTCTCTCTCTCTCTCTCTCTCTCTCTCTCTCTCTCCATTACAATTTTTTGGGCAAAAATGCATCGAAAATATGTTCTTCCTAGTGTTCTCTATCAAAACAACACTAAAACTTTTTTTTCCTTCATATTCTTATAGCCTATCTAACCAAACTAATATCACAAATCTACCACTCTCTTCATCTTCTAAAAAAACTCAGACGTGTTTTTGAATTTAGAAAAGAATGCAAGGTTTTTCATATACTCAACCATAGGGGTGGAACGAAAAATGAATAAAATAGAAACGAGAAAGAAGAGTGAAATACCTTAATCCGATAACGATGGGTTGAATTATAGATGATCGAGAAATATAAGTTTCACTTTCGGAGGTAAAGAAAGAGAATCAATTTCTAGATAGAGTGAAGAAGATATAGAATAACCGAAGAAGAGAAGAAGAAAATACTAGTTGAAACACGTGTATACAAATTTTGGAATCAATTAACTAATGTGGTGTGTGGTTCACAAATTTTGATTATCGAAAAAGGTTGCTAATTTTGGTTATCCAAAACCCAAAATTTGATTATTTCTAAGATATTACTAAGTTTGATTATACCATTATGAACTATCTTTTACACTAATATTGTTAACTTTAACAATAATTAACTTTTGATTATACCACTGTGAATGACCTCATATAGGTACTGAAAAATTCAATCAGAATTAAATAAGCACTAATAACCGTAACTTTTTAAGTCTACATTTAAAGTACTGTTCCATTT
This sequence comes from Rhododendron kiyosumense, assembly GCA_019656275.1. Lineage (NCBI taxonomy): Eukaryota > Viridiplantae > Streptophyta > Magnoliopsida > Ericales > Ericaceae > Rhododendron > Rhododendron kiyosumense. The sequence continues at coordinate 1,559,936 of BPLS01000713.1, forward strand.
GAAGTGTCCAACTTTAATTCTTTTATAGGTGAAATCCAACACAAAAATTTGTCGATCCTATATCTCTCTCTCACTCTCTCTCTCTCTCTCAACCTAGCCACCACGACTCATCTTCTCCCTTCTCCTCCCCCCGTGGTTTTCATACCTGTGTGCAGCGGCGGGAAGAGAAGGTCATGGTACCATTCTGACTCACTTTCTTCGTTTTTTCCTTTTTTTCTTTCATTTCTCCAGATCAACAATCTGTTGTCTAATCTGTAAGAGTTTCGTCTCTCATTGTACAAGAGTTTTGTCTTTTATTTTACGAGAGTTATTAGTTTCGTCTTTGGACGAATTTTGTCTACAGATTGGAATCTCTCAATCAAGGTTGCTTCACAATAATAGATGTGCTTCAATGTTCTGTCCCTACAAGATGTCTTTGGTGGGGCAACCCGTGGCGGCTTGGCAGATCTGTAGTTCTTAGGAATTCATTGGTGCATTCATACTCGGTTGGAGTGCATCTGATCGTCTGAGAATTTGGTGTCTTTATCCTTAACTCTCGTTTGAAACTTCTAATTAAATGTTAGGCAGTTTACAAGTGTCGCTATTACGTCAGGCCATGTCTGGGTTGGGATGAAAGATATCGATTGTCTTGTGATTTACTCGATTTTATTTGTTAGATGATTAGTTTGGCTTTGTCCAAGTTCTTTGTAATGATCTCCGTTTTATAAGTGCTGTTGTGCGTTTATCAATACAATTTTCTCACTTTTTACAAAAAATAAAATATCCAACTTTATATATTCAATTTTTTATAGTGACATTATCATACAAATATTCTAACTTTCTACATACATTTACACTTTTATGGATATATCATCATTACAATTTTTTAGGAATCTATTGAAAAGAACAAACGGGAAAATTTATCAACTTTTACCCAATACATTTTTTAAATGAACACTTAATCAAGGGACAACCTAAAATGAAATACTGGACCATAAAAATTGAATAAATGGAGTATTAGGTTTTGCGAAATATGGTTGTCCGTTCTTAATTATCACTTATTGCTTAATACATTGAGTTTTGAATGCTGAATTGAGTTCTGCCCAGTTTTTGAGGTTTTTTCATTTTTATCTTGTATATTTCATGACCTGTTTCGGTAAAAATCATAAATTTTTTTATTTTTTTCGATTTGTCTTGACAAGACGAATTAATAATTCCCAAAAGTTAGGTGTCAAACTAACAAATGTGAAAAATATTTAAATAAAGATAAAATAAGAAAAAGCCAAAAAATCTAAAAAAAATTCCTTAGCAGAACAAAGTTAGAAATTTGTTTGAGTGGGAGCAATTATTAAACACGCTTTTTAAACTTAAATATTTTGTAATAATCAAGCATGGGATAACAAAATTTGCGTTGAACACATTACCAACAATAACAACTTAGGTCATCCACAGTAGTATAATTAAAAGTTGACATATCAGTTTTTGATTATTCACTTAAAAGGTTGCCATGCTCAACAATGTTGAGTTTCACAATGATCACTTCTAATTTATAATCAAAATAAGGGTCCACTACAATTTCGCTCTCTTTCTCTCTCTCCTCCTCTGTTTTCCGCCATTCACTTTCCTCTATTTATGTTTTTTTTTTGGAAAAAATATATCAATTCCCTCTCTTAATATTGGTAAAAAATCGGTGACTTTCTTCCCTCATATTATGATTTATTTATTATTATTATTATTATTATTATTTTGTGTGTGTGTGTGT
>BPLS01000713.1:1562076-1595391 GCA_019656275.1 Rhododendron kiyosumense
TACAATATTAATGACTTACTACAGTGAAGATGAGTTTTTTTTTTTTTAAAATTCTTTTAGCAAATCATTGATCAATTCTTACAATGAGGCAATGGTGGTGATGCATTCGCAAAATGTACGCTCCGGTCAAGGAAGTCTTCGAGCAGCTAAAATGTACAAGTGAAGGTTTGTCAGCAGGGGAAGGAGAGTAAATACTACTATTAACACTCTGTATTGGATTCACGACATGAGTCTTTAACGTAAATTCGTAGCAAAATCGCACAACACGAAAGTAACAATCCACTTATCCAACCAACACGCAAAAGGAGGTATGTATTGTAGCACGTCCTTTGAAAATATTAACTCATAGCAGCGTGAGCAAGAACCATGAAGAGAAAGATCATAAAACATTGCATTTCGAACTGATATCGATCAGCCTTCATTCAACTCCTTCGCTCACTTTTTGCATCTCTGAAGTTTGACAAATAATAATAATAATAATAATAATTGGTAAGCACCCCATCCCCGTTATATATTGAAAAAAAAAAAATTAAATAGACATCATATCGGAGTCATGGGTTCCATGGATGAAAAAGCTAAGTCTTGGTCATTGGAAGATTCTGCCAACTGTCTTGGTCGATGTTGATGGTAAGCCCTTCATATTTCAATTGACTTGGACTTGTGTGGCTTTGATCCAAAGCCTCCTCACATACTTCTTGAAGTAGTTGTCTTTTCTACATTTTTCAATTTTGTCCTCCTAGCCTAATATAAGTGTACAAGATCACTCTGCCCGTCTATTCCAATTGACTTGGGCATGCATCGTTAAATGTATCTAGTCTTTGGGACCAATTAATTATAAAGCAAAAATACACATTTTGTAAGTGTGTATCTACTTTATAATTAGGGAAAAATTCAAAATACCCCCCAACCTTTACACATAAATTCAATTAGACTCTCAACCTTTTAAAAACTTTAATTTTACTCCCAACGTTATATTCCGTTAATCAAAATGCCCCATTCCGTCCGAATTACTAACGGATTCCGTTAAAGGCTTCGTTAAATAGTGTTCCGATCGAATTTCGATGATCCAAGCCACTCAATGTGTTCAAAATATGATTTTAAGGGTACCCGCTTGAAATCAACAAAAAAAAATGACCGAAAAGGGCTTCATCTGAATAGTTTTTTATTGAACTATTCAATGAAAAACTGTTCAGATGAAACCTTTCCCGATCATTTTTTTTTTGTTGATTTATCGCGGGTACCTTTAAAATCACGTTTAAATCATATTGAGCGGCTCGGATCATCGAAATTCAATTGGGAAATGGGAGGTGCAGATCGATCCGAATTTTGTTCAAGTCCGGACGTCCGGATTTTGCTTCATTCTGCACCTCCCCTTTTCCGATCGAATTTCAATGATCCAAGCTGCTCAATGTGAATAGAATGTGATTTTAAGGGTATCCGCTAAAAATCAGTAAAAAAAAATGACCGGAAAGAGCTTCATCTAAACAGTTTTTTATTGAACTATTCAATAGAAAACTATTCAGATGAAGCTCTTTCGGTCATTTTTTTTGTTGATTTCTCTCTGGTACCCTTAAAATCACGTTTTGAACAAATTGAACGATTCAGATTATCGAAATTTCATCGGGACATTATTTAATAGAGCCTTTAACGGAATCCGTTAGTAATTTGAACGGAAGGGGGCATTTTGATTAACGGAATATAATGTTGGGAGTAAAATTGAAGTTTTTAAAATGTTGGGAGTCTAATTGAATTTGAGCGTAAAGGTTGGGGGTATTTTGAATTTTTCCCTTATAATTAACCTCTTAATTTAGTTATTCTTTGGATTTGTAAATGAAAAGTATCTTACATGTGAATCTAACTTTTGACCCGAGCAAACAAAATTCCTTGCTCCACCCCTAGGAGCAATTGCTTGACCGATTCCAAGACCTAAAATAATGGGTTGCCCCAAGCGTAGGACGAAGACCTACGTAACACAATATTCGGTAAAATCGGAGTCGAACCCACTAACGACGGTGAAGTGTGTGTTGTGAAATCTCGGGTTGTAGTATCAAAATTAGCTCTTAGGTAGCCACCTCTTGTCTTTTGGTTGATTAATTAATTAATACTAACAGATAACTTGCTCAAATAATTAAAAAGAGACGTACGGTCGTAGGAAATCTGGCGCTTGCTACCCAATCAAAATCCGCTCGTTTTTCAAGGTTCTAAAATTAGTTAATTTTAGGGAGAATTGGAAACTCCGAAAGATGCAAATCCTAAGGTTGCCGGTCCCGTACAGAGCGGCGAACATGTTTTGGTCCCCCGTTCCCGCTCATATGAGTCTCGGCAATGCCTCGGATTCGTCCAACGGACATAGTTTTCACCAACTAAATTTATTTAATTAAATTATGTACGAAAAAATTGCGAGACGAATCCTAATTGGGTCGCGACGCGCCTTTACCCAGCAATCAAACCTCAGAAAAACTACTTACTCATTGTTAAAAATAAAAGGAATAAAACTCTAGAATTAATCATGCTTCTATTACTTGATACGGAAAAAATAAACTAGAAATATCAACTAATCAAAAACAGAGAATAACTTTTATTAAAAAGAAAGAAATTAAAACTAATTACTGGAGTGCGAGTAATTGAACAAAACTTGAAGGTAAAAAGAAAACACTCACGAGAAAAAACTAAACAATATACGGAAGAAAGGAATCTTGATGGCAGCAGTTGGTATCCCCAACTCGCAGTCGGCGCTTTTTATTGTGTTCCGTCCGTGGGAATCCTGACGGCAGCCTCGTTTCCTCTTCTCTGTGTAAAAAAAGTGATCTCCTCTATGCAGCTGATGGCCCCCCTTTATAATAAAAAAAACCTATTCCTCCTGCTGCCCGTCAAAGCCGGCTGGATGGTGTGTTTTTATTCTTTGTGCTTCTTATTTCGTGGTTGGGCAAGTTTGCTCTTCCTTTTTTTTTTCCTCGATATACCCCTTTCGAGATTTATAAAATTGTTTCGTTTGCTAAGGAAAAAAAAAAAGCCATTTAAAAAAAATAACCCTCGTGGGCCGATAAATTGGCTTAGGCAAATTCCTTTACTTGGCCCACCAATTAGTCAAATACATAAGCATTGGGCCCATCCAATTGAATTGCAAATGCAGTAGTCTTGCCCACGGACTAATTAAGTTTAGTGCTAAACTTTTGACCCATATTGACCTTCAAATGGTCCAGCTTCAAACTCCATCTAATATTCTAACTTTGCGAGTTTTGTATCAAACCCTCCAATTACCTACAACACAAAAATTAAGTATTAAATTCTGAGTAACAATATTAAAAAGACTTAGCAAAGATAAATTAGAGGGCGTTTATGTGAATATTTACGCGCCTATCAACAATGAATCTAATCTAATAGGCGACTCGTCGGCAATGTCGTTATTAGTGTGAAGAAAAATAAAATGATGTATTATTGATCGTGTGTAGCTCATTTGTGGGCTTTTAGATAACAAAAAGGTTAATAACTATTGCCCACTAAAGAACCCTTTTTGCATGAAGGCAATTAACAATAAACTCATATCAAAACATTAGTTTTATTTAGGATTAAAGCAAAGCATTTCCTTGTTTTTCAAAATGACTTTTTAATAAAAACGGTTTACCTATACTTTTAAGAAATCAATTTTGTCATAGATCATAAGCAAAATCAATAATTTTAATCCTAACACAAAACCTACTATCACTTCTATCCCCCCAAGCGTTATCAATTGAAACTCAAATGGTACTACGCAGATAAACGTTATCATTATGGCCCACACTACGACAGTAACCAAAATAAAAGAGGTTTACGAACTAATTATACATCTTTGTGGGCAAGACAACATTGGCTGGAAATGTATAAGTGAACGCCATGTATAAGTGAACACCATGGGCAAGACACATATTTTTTTAGTAATATATATACTTATTATATCATAATTTTTTTTGTTTTTCAATACATTACATTTGCACATTGAAATGATTTTAGCCTAATGTAATTAAAGTATACCAATTATTTTGTTTTCTTCTTTAGGTTACTTTAACAGTCACGTGTTTATTTTTTTATTTATGAAAGAAATTGAGAAATGAGAATGTAAAATAACTATTTTTTTATCAAATCGAACCAAATTTATTAGAATTATAAATAGCTATAAATGACTAAATATCACAAAATAAATTTTCCAAAACTCAGTTGATCCGCCCTGATGGTCATGATTGTCGACCACAAGATCCCAGGTTGAATAAACCCAAAAGCCCTTGCCCTTGGCCCCAACAACTTCACCCCTAATGATCATGATTGCAACCATGAGATCCTAGCTCGAATAAACCCAAAAGCCCCTTTTCACGATGGCAAAACAACAATGTGCCCCAAGATTGTTGTCAAAGATAGAAGGAATCCTATCATGTTGAAATACATTAGGGCCCGATTGGATGCCGTATGTGTTTTGGGTGTATTATTTATGAAGGGGGATAAGATAGTAAGGGGTATTAGTTAAGAAGGGATGGCCCACATTGATGTGACATTTATAGAGGGTGTATTAAAAAGTAGATGGTTTGGATGATGTATTAGAGTAGGGGGATAAAATAATCCTTGGTTTGGATGGAGGATAAATTGGGTGTATAAGGAAGGGTGTATGATGTAAAAAGCTGTCAAATGACTCATTTGCCCCTGTGCAGTGTTTAATTTGATTATTCATTTTATTAAACATATTATCATGAAATCCAACTTTTGATTAATTTTTTTTACAAATAATCAATAATAAATTAGTTAACTAATATAATAATATTAAAAATCATTTTTTAAACACATAAATAAAATTTTTATTTCAATTTTTTTTGTATTGTTGGGCTATCTAATATTCTTTGTTGAATGGTTAGTATCCATATTTTTGATTGATTTGTTGGCCTATCTAATTTTCATTGTAGGAATGTGAAGCTTCCAATTCTCCTATAAATAGGAGCACCTACGGCATCCAATGAAGAACGAAGACATGGAGAAGAAACAGAAAAAACCACTTGGGAAATGGAGAGCTACCCATTAGCATTACTCTTCTGAAACAATTTTGAGGAAGCAAAGTTGTTTTTAACTTGTGAATGATGGGTGTTCAGTTTCAATTTTCTTATTTATAGATGGAGGAGATTGGAATTGGTCAAAGCTCATTGGCTCCTATAATGCTATATTTTTGTGAATTTATGTAAAAGGAGAAATGTTGATAAAAACAGATATAGAAGGAAATATATTCGCTTATACCTTGAGCAAACTTTGGTTCTTGACATAAATAAAGCTTTCTTTTGCCGTGGCCTATGTGTAACTTACAAATGAACTTACGGAAAGTAATCTCAGTTGCAAATTAACTAAATAATGTAATTGTTTGCATATAATTGTATCCTATGACAAATTAATGTACCCGTTGCAAATTAACTTATCCTATAACAATCTTCGCATTTAACTGTACCACCAAAAAATCCAGCAAAAAAACCAGAACCCAAAACCAGCACTTCCAGAAATTGGCAACATCCCATCTTGCAGAATAATTGGCTTTGGCCAATCCCAAAAGGCAAACGTTCCAAAGAAACTTGAAATCAAACCACTGAATTTGGCATTTGGGTATCTTTGACAAATAAATGCACCGAGAATGGCCAAATGGACTCCTCCTCCAAAAAAAACCCAAATAACTGCAAATAAATCAAAAAGTACAACCATTCAGTTAGCTAGAGATATCTATAGCGAAGTTACTGAATGGCTCAAGTTGTAAATATCAGAATACATGTAGCATATGAATACTCAGTGCCCAAACTGTGTCCAAAGTAGCCCGTGGATCACGTTGTGTACCACCCACACACTGTTATGCTAAAAGTATAATAAACAAAATGAAAAAAGATCCCTATAACCACATTGGACTTGCAAGCATCATCAAAAGAAAAAACAAAGATTACCTTCCATTATCAAACTTCACAAAGTTCATTGTTGCATCATCAGAACCAGTGTACTGCTGCTCTTTCACTAAACGGCAGGGGATGCCCACACCAAAACAGCTAGCTTTCTTACCAAATCACCACCAGCAACAATTAGAAAAACTGCAGTTGACCCCTAAAAAATGTAGTCCGGTGGGCTCAGAAAAGTATTAGGAAAAACACGAGGGTACTCATGGCTGCAACAAAAGTTACCCCGCCAAGGCACTACCTTCATTAATTTACATTGTAATTGTTTCATCATCGCCCTGTCAGGGATACCAAAAACTGCAGAAAATAGCATGCTCAACTCAGAAAGTCCAATAACAATAGCACATATTGGATGAGGCGCACACACACACACCCATCAGAAAAAAAGCATGCTCAAATACCTGCTACACACACAAGTTTGAACCAAAAATCTGCCCCACTGGTTTTAAATCCAAAGTCACTTGAGAAGTGGGATTATGAGATCAGCAGTACCTAACATATTTTTTTGTGCCTTTTGGCTCAGATTACTTAACATCATAGCCAACTATACAACTTTTTCATAACCCATAAAAACTACAGAAAAATGCATAACACAGCACTTAAACAGCAGAAAAATGCATGGTAAATGCAGAAAACAGCACTTAAACAGCAAAAAACTGCATGGTCAATGTAGAAAACAGCATTTCATAAGCAGAAAACTGCCCTCAAACAGAACAGAATAGCATGGTAACAGCAGAAAACTGCCCTCAAATAGAACAGAATAGCATGGTAACAGCAGAAAACAACATTGCCAATCAAATTTGGCTCAGCTTTTACAACATCGTAGCACTTGTAACACACACTCACTTTAACATAGCAATTGAAACACCAGCAGCAGCATCACAAACAGAAAGCTAAGCTAGTCATAGCCAGACCATATCCACCAATATATGTCAAACCACTTGTCCTTAGGCTCAGAACAAATATCATCACAGCCAGTCCACTAATTTTACCAACAAACCTGCTGTTCATGGGGTTTTTTAACCAACAAACCACTGAGTTTTCAACCATCAACCAAGACTTACCTTAGACCAAAAACCTGCCCTTTTTTAACCACAAAACTACACTTTTGAACCAAAAACCTGCTGCGCGCACACACACAGCCTGCCAATTGCATGGTAAACCCAGAAATAGCACAAAACAGCAAGAATACCCATGAACATAGCCTGCTAAAAGGGTACTCAGAGCTGAAAACTTTTTTGGGCTCAGAAAATATAAGTTAGGAATCATAAGGGTACTCATGGCTGCATTTAATTATACCCCGCCAAGGTATCTACCTTCATTAACAAGTGAATTCATTCATCATTGCCCATAACCTGTCAGGCAAATATTTTTCACGTTAGAATCTCACATTTACCAAAAGGTACACCAAATGCAACAATACATAGCATTGTGATCATCGAACCAAGGTTTAGTGTCAAAAGATTACAAAGTTTAGTGCTCACACATCCACCGGCTCTTTCTTACACAAAAAATTGGTACCACTAGTTATAAAAGTACTTGGTTACACAAAAAATGCCAACTCTATTTATATCATTTGCAAAAAAAAGTATTTGCTCTCGGAAAGTTTTGCCACTGAAATAGCAACACCCTATATCTCAAAAAATTGAGGAACTCAGGGGAACGTTATGCCGGGGACATAGCAAAGCAGTTTAGGCAGCAATTCTCCATAAGTGGCTCTAAAAGGAGTACTGGATTGTCTTAGAGTTTTTTTTTTGGATTGGGGGGGTCGGTTGGGGGTGGCAGCGGGGGGTTGAAGAATCCGGAACTGACTCCAACCGCAACCTTAGGTCGCAAGGCCACACCATAAATCGAAGCTCTCTTCCACAGCTTAGGTCGCGTGCCCTGAAGGATTTTGCTCCTAGATTGTGTTAGTGTTGATAGGATTTATGCCCATGCAGTGTATTCAATAGAACTATAATGTGCACTTCACTAATCAGATTCTCCATGATGAAATTCATGAAAACTTCAGCACATTAGATATGCAAATACATTTTGAACACGAGGAGTTTGAACACTAACACAAGATTAACTAGTGTGTAATACTTTTCTGAGTTTTACCCAAGATTAACCATATTCGGGAAACAATAACCAAAAAATCAAAAAAAAAAAAGGCATTAATCTAGCAATCCTAATTAGACATCACAAAACCCTAACCATAAAATGCATTAAATCGGAAGTAAATGGGAAGCAAATCTGGACTGAGTTCAACACACACACACACAGTTGTTCATACAGCAGCAGCACCACACATGCAAGCCGCAAATCGAAAATCAGCTTTGAACCCATCGTTATGTATGACCCAAATCAAAACTTTTATTAGGATTTCGAAAATCACAGAAAAAAGTAGTCCAAATCAGGCAACAAAACTCTAGTTTTTGGGTAAAATGCCCAAAATCAAAACCAAAATCGAAACCCTAATCAAAACCATAATCGAAACCAGGAGTAAATCATACCAGAATCGCACAAGGAATCGCACAACAGATCGCACACCACAATCTCCAAAATCGCACCTTAGAATCGCACAACAAAACCCACGATTTTCAGACTGTGCTCGTAAAGCAGAGAGGAGTAGAAGAGGGGGATTAGGAAGGGCAGAAAGGGAAGAATCACACCTGTATTGCGCTGGATTAGCTAACGATCGGTCCAGGGGTAGCAATAAAATAGCACCTCCTCCGCCGGATTGAGCTGTATTCGCGAAGAAGGGGTACTGAACAATACAGGAAGAAATAGGCTTGCCAAACCCCGCTAAAACTGTCCCATCACTCCTAAACCGGGTGTATTCTACAATACACCCTCCCAAAGCTGCATCCAATCGGCCCCAAGGAGTATTGTGTATGCCATTATATTTTTTCGACAAACAATGTTCTTTTGGTTCTTTTTTTTTTTTTTTTGAATTAAGTAAAGGCAAATGATAACCAATGCCCCCGGGGCACATGTTAAGATGTAACGAATATGGAATATGCATAAGTTAAGGTGAAATAAATATGGAAGGTGCACTAAATATGAAATATGCACAAACGAACAAGGAAACAATTATCAGCGAGTACTCATTTTATGTCACAACTGATTTCTACGGAATATATTTTATGCTCGGATATCAAATATATGCTAATACCATATTGGTCCAACCTAGACTTATATTCGGGGTTGATTTCTCCACTTCATCTTCCCTTTTTCACTTCGTCTTCATGTTTCTTATCCAATTGCGGAGTATGAAATGTTTTCCCTTTTTCATCTACATTTTTATTTTAGAAATTTTCTTTTAGTTAATTTTTTTTTATCAGTAGTGGCGTTTCACATTATAGGGCAATGAATGAATTTTTTTTGGACAGTGAATTCACCCAAATGGAATTGGAAAGTATATGTTCTTATTATGGTAATATTTAATAACTTGCTAAAATCATGGAGTAAGTATCTCTTTTTAGATCATTGTTGACTTTTTTATAGAAAATGACATTAAATATTAGAGAACATTCCATATTTATTTAATCTTAACTTGTGCTCCGGGGGCACTTGTTAGCAGAACCGTTAAGTAAAAAGTGTTGTATACCGTACTATTTTAAAAGTAAAAGAGTAAATTTATGTCGATATTCTGTCCATATATAACACGGTATATATGCACGTCACAATTGGTGACAAATTTTCCCTGTCAACCACCTAATTGAAGATAACGACCCTCGTGCAATGCCAACCCCAATAAATAACACTTGCCATCGTCCAATAAATTGATTGAGAATAAAAAATTAGACTAACTGGGAATCTGTTTAAAAAAGTTTAAGGACTCTCCTTGCGTAATCAGACTGGGTTCCAGAAACCAAATAAGTACTTATTTTTTGTTGAATAAGAAGACTTGTTCCCCAAAAAATAAGAAGGAGGTACTTATTTTTCGGAATTTATATAGGTACCAATGGGCGCCGGGGAGGGAAATCGTACCGGCGGCTGCGCCGGGCCGTCTCCGGCTACCGGACGACTGATCCGAGCCATCCAAAAATTCTAAAAACAAAATCGAGGGGGCCTCTATGGGAATCAATGGCATCCGAGATGTGTAGAGTGTTTGATCCGAGCACCCATTTTCCGTGTATATATAATTCCCATAAATACAAGGAAAAAGGGTGCTCGGATCAAGCATCCTACACACCTCGGATGCCGTTGATTCTCGCGTTGTCCCCCTCGGTTTTTTTTTTAGAATTTTTGGACGGCTCGGATCGGCCGTCCGGTGGCCGGAGACGGCCCGGCGCGGCCGCTGGTACGATTTCCCTCTCCGGCGCCCATTATCATAGCAACAGTCTTATTTTTTGTATACGGCAACTTCAAGCTCAAAAATCATGTGTTTACGTAAATAATTTTTTTATCACTATGGATCTTGTTTAGTATATCTCATTGAGATCTTTAATACAGTGCAAAAAAAATTGAATTTTTTTTTCATTTACATTATTTTTGAGTTTGAAAATGTGAAAAAAAAAAATTATTTGAATTTTGTGGAATGACCCTTCTTATTTTTATTGAGAAGTGGCAAAATAAGTATTTATTATTTAAAAAGATTTCCAGAACGGGACCTCAAGGTGGCTTCTTTTGAATCGCGGGGGGTGGGGGGGGGGCCTGTTATGCACAATCTCAACTGTCGGATAGACCGAGTTTGTCGCTTTTGGGCTCCTCCGTACATTTGCCTACCAAGACCCTACCAGCAGGTCCGAATTTCCTCTCCCTACATTCACCGTCTCTTGCTTCCGTTTGGTTGCTGAGAAATTTTCACAAACGAAAGAAAAGTAACACTCGATACTGAAGGGATCCTCCATTAAACCCTACGCAGTTGATCGATCGGCTTAGTTTAGTTAATTTGAGTTTAGCGCTGCTACCTGGATTTAGAAATCGAACGAAAGTAAATGCAATGTTGCCTGTATAGTTTTTCTTCTTCTTGTTTTCCTTCGATTTTCTTAGTAGCCAAACAGAGACTCATTGTTATACTGTATACCGTATGGTTTTTCTTCTTCTTGTTATATATGTGACGTTTGGTGAATACGGAATGGAACTCTCTCGCCCTGTTTGGTTGCCGAGAAAATATGAGAAGGAAATAAATTATGGAAAAGTCTACAATATACACTCCTTAAAATGGTGTATCATATGAATCTATTTTATGATTCATTTATAACATTTTTAGCGTATTTTGTAACTTTTGTTCTAGAATTTATAACTTTTCATCAGTACGATTCGTAACATTTTCATTATGATTCGTAACATTTTGGTGTATCTCGTAACCTTCATACGATTTGTAACTTTTTAGCAATTCAACGAACACTTAATTGGCTAAAGTCAACTAATGGTGAATGAGAATACCATGAAAGTGCCTACATGAACTTTGAGTGAAAAAAGCTGAGTCCAACATTAGTGTAACAACTAATGTTCTGAATACCGTATCGGTCAGGATACCGATTTTTCTATTGGTATGATATGTATCGGTACCGGTCAAATACCGGATACCGTTTCGAATTTACCGCAACTACAATATATATAATTATAATTCAAAAAAATCTCCTATACCATGTAATTCATCATAAAATACCTATGTGATTGCCTCTTGTCCCACATTGTCTAGTTACAAAATTCTTTTTTATCTTTAATGATTTTGCAAAACTAGCGGGCTTGTGAATGAGGACCCAAGGAGAGGTTTCGCATGCTTGGAAAAATGGGCCTTAGCCGAAGGCAATTTGGAAAAATTAATTTGTTAACCAGTTAACCTAGTATGCGACACGGGTTATTCGTGCACAGAGGGGATGCAAATCCGGGATTTGAGCCTTGCGCACGTGCTATGGTTAAAGCCCACGTTTTGCTAAAATTTTGAAATTGACCAACAAAAAAAAACCGCTTTGCAATTTATTTATTTATTTATTTTTTGGGTTAAGAACGTTCCAAAAAATTATGCAAGGTATCTCGGTATACTGTGCGATGTTGTTTGTGATTGAGGCAATCTGTTGTTATACTGTCATTTTATTTCTGCAGATTATCCATTTGCTATCTACTGTACAGTGAGCACCACGAGCACGCCAAAATGATATTTAAAATTTTTTCCCTTTGAAAATGTTAAGTAAAGACCGGTTTTTGTCGGGCGAATGAGGTGTTTTTTCAACAAAACCTTCCTCATTCGTAACGTGGCTCTCAAACCCAAAGTCTCAACGTTTTCGCTAGGCCAAAAGCCTTTCTTTTTCAAATCAAACCCTCGGTTTCTCATATCATCCTTCTCAAAAATTCGGGTGGTGACTCTCGGGCGCGCCGGTCGGGGATTAGCCCACACTAGTCTTGTGTTAATGGGTGCTAACAGGGGCCCAGGTTGTTTGAGGAATGTAATCCTAGGTAGGGCACAGTGGTGATTGGCTATGAGAACAAGTTTGGTTCCTTCCTTGCGTGGTTGCGTCGACTGTAGATCCGAGTAAATAATTTGGTAGCTATTAGCGGGACATAACAAGGAGCAGTCCGAATCACATTGGGTTGCCTTACGCTGGAGGTTAAGGGTAGGACAAATTTCAAGGTGAGATCCTAGATTTTATATAAGTTAAGGAGTAGTAACTGAAATCAAGCGCCATTAATTATTTGCATTGTTTTCCTTATCTTCTTATGTGTAAGTTATGGGTTTTGGATAGGTTTTGGCTACTGAGCGTCATCGCTCGGGGTACTATATTGCCCTGGTAACTCGAACGCCATGTATTGAAGACAGAACGGAAGTGCCATTCGAGTAGATTGAATTCAACCTTGCTACGGATGGAGACGAGGAGCCATGGTTGCTGTATGCTTAGATGCTCTGACAAATATTTGGTCATCTTATTTTGAAAGCTTAAACATTTAAATTTGGAAAATGTGATAATTTGACTTGTTTGAAACTTTAAACTTAATTCGATATGGTTGTAATATTATGACGTATGCTTTTGGAATGACTGGCGCAGTAAATCGGATTAATATTTTGAGAAAATTATCTTGTAATGTTTATTTAACATTTTTGAAGATTCGGGGCGTTACAAGCTGTCACGACCTCGATTTTTAACTTAAATAAATAATACATTTTTTTATAAAGGAACCTCACGAATCGTACATATTACCCAAAAGGATTTTCCCACCTGTTTAATTTACAAACAAGTCCCCCTGTTTAAAGAAGTACAATATTGGCACATCGGCCCAAACAACCAAGATACGGATACAATACGGTCAGAATACTACAAACTTTAGTCAAAGATAATTCAAGAGTTAATTAGTTACAAAACCATCTTTGGCCAAAAGAAAATCTATTACAAAGATGAATAAGTAACTAAATAAAATTTAGTTTCCAAAAGTCTTCATGTACAAGCACACCGTCGCATGCAGCCTACTATCCAACATTCGAACTTGAAAAGACGGATTTTGTTGAGCTACACTAGCCCAGTAGAAAAATCTTTACCAAATTTATATGCAAATATGAAGATAAGTGCAAATGAAGAGGTTATGGAAATACAGTCCGATAGATGATAACCAATCTATTTGCGAAGGAACCCGTATCGAAAATGAATGCATAAACTATGTGACACTAATCCCTCAAACAACCCCTACTCGACTCGCTAACCCAAACTTCACCATCGGTATTTCCACCACTTGCGTTACCGGAATAACACCATAAGGATTACTGTGTTACCACCACTTGCGTCACGGTGATCCCTAACGACTCGGGTTACCGTGTTACCACCACTTGCGTTACGAAACCCTCTAAGTCTCCGTATTACCACCACTTGCGTTACGAGACTTCCTAAACCAACCTTCGACCCAAAATCAACTATTTCTCGTACAACCCGCAAACTAAGACTCCTCCATGAACACATTCTTAGATAGAACATCCTACGCTAATGCAACTTCATCACAAATGCACCACAAATGATCACAAATACCACCAATATATATAGAATGCACATTAACAACGTTTAACTAAATCAAATCTTATTCGAGTCTTACTAACGGAAGTTCAACGGATCTAGGAATACACCGAGCCACATAGGAAGTCAATTAGACAAGCTTGAGATAGTTTTGGAGGTGTCCTAGAGGGTTTAGAAGTGATTGGAGGTCAAAACAATCAACGAAGAAGCAAAAGGTACAAAACTGGAGTTAAGCTCACTGTATCGATACGCGCTTAATCCGTATCGATACGCTATCAACTGTCCAAAAAGATAAGCTCACTGTATCGATACCATGGGGCTTCGGGTAGAACTTTCAGCAGATTTTCAGACACGCTTGACAACCCAAATCCGACAATCAAGGGTACGATTCTACACCAAATCAACGTATAAACATATAAAAGAAGTAAGGAAGTCCCTACCTCGCAACAATGGCCGAGATTCAAGCGTTTTTGAACGAGCCCTAGCTTTTCGAACTCCGAAACTTCGATTCAAGCTCAACCCAAAGATCTCCGAGCTCTAGAACACGAATGGAAAGCTTGAGGAAGGTTGATTCTCGAAGATTTTGGGAGATGGAGTGGAGTTTTGGGTGAGAGGAGAGGAGAGAGAGATAGCCGGATGAGAGGGGGAGAGAGAGACGGCGTGAGAGGGAGAGATGGGAGGAAAAATGATTTCCTATATACACACACCACTATTTATACTCCTATATCTCTAAATCACACACACACTCCCTTAACTTTCCACTCCTTCAAATCAAGCCCCAAACTAAAATATCCACCAATTAATCCATATTTTTCTCAATTAGGCATTTAATTAACATTTTAAAAATTAAAAATTATTCGGGTCTCTACACAAGCACTACAAGAAATTCTGGATCTTCCAACGGTTGAAAAAACCGTTGGTATAGATGGTGTATAGTAACAGTTTACAAAACATTACTAGAAATAGGACTATAGCAACGATTTTTAGGTGACCGTTGGTAGATTACAACACTATTGCAACGGTTTTAACTAACCGTTACTAAAAACTGGACTATAGCAACGGTTTTTATTAACCGTTAGTAGAATTTTATACCGCCAAAAACCAATTTTCTTTCATGCGATCGGTTTTCAAACCTAAATTAACGATCGGGACCATTGATTTTATTTTCATGTTGATTAAATCGTTCTCGTACAAATTTTTTGGCTCGATTGGATTTAGAAGATTCTTTATCGATACACAATTTCATTAATAAAATAAATTTTTCTGTCCAATAAGTGTGTAGCAATCGATACTCGATTAACTTCATTCTTGAACGTACTTTAGCCACTCGACCGTGACACAATCATGATGATCGAGACCATTGCTTTTGTTAGGGCTATTTTTCCTAAATTGTTGTTGTGGTAATTTTTCTAATATTGTTTATTTAACGTATTTTTTTAGCATTTTGTGGTAATTTTTGAAACTAATCATTTATTTTGAGATTAATCATTCATCTTAACAAGAATAAAAAAAGTATAAAATTGTGGACCGAAATTGAAAAAAAAAAATCATATTAGATGACACTAAAGACAACAAATGTTAGTTGTTTGATATTTTTTCGCCCATATTGACTTTTTATGCTTTTAGTTACATTTTTTTTTAATTTTTTAGACTCATCTCATAATAATGACTGACCAATCAAAAAAATTTATGTGAATTTAACAAAAAGGACTAAAAAAGGATTAAAAACCGGAATTTAAAAAAAAAAGATTAAAAAAATTGGGCTAGTATAGTATAAATATTAAAAGATAGTATGATTTCACACAAGTTATGGGCAAGCTCAGTTGGTTCGCGCACGCACACGCGAGGTCAAGGGTTCGAATCTCAAGAGGAGCAAAGATTATTTGTAGACACGCGGGCGCCACATCAGCGGCACACGGGTGCCACGTCGGCGCCACGCAAGAGCCACATCAGCGCCACGTCAGCACGTGAGTGACACGTGTTTGCCACGTCAGTGTCACGTGGAGGCTTACATCACACATTGGTTTGTTTTTAAAAAAAGAAAAAGAAAATAGCCTTTAGCAACGGTTGAAACCGTTAGTAAAAAAAAGTTTGTACCAACGCTTGATAAAACCGTTGCTATACCTTTATAGCAACGGATATATTACAACGGTTTGGCCAACGGTAACCGTTGGTATAGCCTAAACGGGTCTCTCTACCAACGGTTTTTGGGTTTTTTAGCAACGCTTTCGACCATTGCTATAGAACGATTTTCTTGTAGTGAAGGTAAGTTCGATTTCTTGAACGATTTTTTTCAGTTTTTATGTAAGGGATTCAAAACATTGAAGGATTTTTTTTCAATTCTCATTCAAGATCGATTTTTTTTTTTACTACTCATTCAATATCGATTTTTTTCTTGAACGATTTTTACTCATATTGGGTTTCTTTTGCCGAAAATTGGGAGTTTCTTGAATGATTTTTTTTCTGCTCTCATGCAAGGAATTCAAACATTGAAGGATTTTTTTCAGTTCTCATACAAGTTCGATTTTTTTCTTGAACAGTTTTTACTCATATTGGGTTTCTTTTGTCGAATAGTGGGAGAAAAAATAAGAGTGTGAGAGAATAGTTTTTTTTTTTTTTTCTTGAACGGTTTTTAATTTTGTTTGAATTTGTTGGGCAAGGGGTTGAAATATTGCACGCGAGTTCAATCATGCTGATTGTTCGAGCGGTGTCTTCAGGCACGAATATATGCGCGCGCACACACACACACATATATATATATACACACATATATCGGAGCGGTTCCAAAGACACCTATAAAAATATATAAAAAAACACTCCAAATCTTAATCTCATAGTTCTTGATTAAATTTTTATAATCCGAATCGTTCAATGTGTGCAGAATGTGATTTTTAAAGTGCCCGCAAAAAATTAGCAAAAAATATGGCCAATAAGTGTTTGTTTTGAATAGTTTTTAATTGAACCGTTCAAATAAAAACTGCTCAGATCAAGCTCTTCTTGGTTTTGCTGATTTCTCGCGGGTACCGTTAAAATCACGTTCTGATCATATTGAGCAGTTCGAATCATTAAAATTTGATCTGAAATTCTGAGATATTTTTATAGGTGTCCTCGGAACCACCCCATTTATATAAGTATATATATTTTGCATTGCTACTACGAAAACAAAAAAGAAAAACACAGTTTCGAAAGCATCATGTGGGCAATCAAATTTGGACTCTAGTTATTGGACCAAAACCAAACTTACTATGTGTCACGTATATAATTATATGAGAAAAACTTCTTTACAGAGCAATCCGTAAACAAAGTTTAGTGTTTAGGACGGTCTAAATTTAAAAAAATTATTCTCTAGAACAGTTAAACTCTTCTACGAATAGTTTTTTTTAAAATCCGGATCATTGATTGTCGAAATGGACGACTGAGATTGCATCCTCCGTGAATAAGTTTCTCTCTAATTGTATTATGTATATACTCCATATTCAAACAGATACGTACGTACATACTCCTATTTTATACTCCACGGAAAGAGAGAGGGCGCGCAGCATGATTTGGACATGTTTTCTGCTGGCTGAAAACAACATATATACATGGAGATAAACCACATTACACTGTACACTCATCATCAACTACTTTATTAAACTAAAATAATACTCCACAATAGAACCATGTGCTTTTCTTTCTTCTCTGCTTCTTCTCTTTCATCCTCACAACTTTAAACACGATCAATATTGTTCTATGGAATATTCAGCTCTTCTCCGGTGCTCCATGAAAATGGGCTGGACCATCCCATTTGGCCTGTTCGTGGGCTCTTTTCTGACCCACTTTTGAGTTTGTCGAGAACATTAGTCACACTAAAAACTAGGTTGATCGGATTTTGCCGAGGAAAATTAACAAAATTAGGTTGATCGGATATCATTTGGTATGATTTCAGAACACATTTGTATTTAGAACACAAGAAGACTACAGCACTAAGTCGGAACCAATTTAACTCATTTATCCGATCAATAATCAGATTTTTGACGTGAATGTTATTATCAACAAACCCTAAATCATGAACGGTTTAGATCATCAAAATGTGTCTAATAAGAGCCCACAATTAATATGCTAACTAGACGATCTAGTCCAATATTTTCATGGAGTGAAGAGGATCCTCTCCCTTGTTCTATTACGTACGGTGTCAAAATTTTTCTCTTAGAAGCTTGATTGGCCAATTGACTGCATGTCTAGCCGATCTTGTGAACCCTAATTCAAATCTCTCTGATCGGAGGAAACTCGTTAGCCCTTTCAATCTTCGAGAAACTCTTACGTCAGTACTGAAAATCGCCTTCACCGGTCTGTGATCCGACAAACTTATTTCTCCTCTCGTGTACGAGTGTTGCTTTAACCCCATTCCAAACCAAATTATCCGATCACACCTAAAACAAATTATTAATCGTTATTTCAGTAAAAAAAATATTAATTCTTCCCTATCAATCTTATTGTGAATGATCAGTTTCAATAAGGCTCCGTTTGTTTGGACGTATTCTATCGTTTGGCTAGAAAAAGAAGGGGGGAAATATTTTCAAGATAAAACATTTTGCACCAACGGCCAGGGTGAAATTGTTTTCCTCTAATTTTGGCCGTAAGTCACTTTTGCATTTCACCCCGATGGTCCGATATTTTCCAAAACCACGTATTTCATTCCCTTCTTCTCCCAAATCATATTAGATCCAAAACGAGGGAGATCAGATGAGGAGAGAGAGAGAGAGAGAGCTTACTCGATAAAAATATTTCTAAATCAGCAATCTACCATTCTTTTCAATAATAATTTTTTTATGTGCTAGCTAACAAAACACCGGAAAATAAAAAATAAAAAATTCGGATTAAAAAAAAGAGTTTTACATCAAAATAAACGGAGCATAAATAACAGTGATAATTACCATGCAGGAGCGCGTTTCTTTTTGTCCTTCTTCCCTTCAACACCGCCAAAGTAATCGTTAGAATTCGGATAATACTTGTAAGTAGGTGCGAATTTAATCGTTCCTTCCTGCCATCCTTGGAACACTTGACCATCCGTAAGCTCCATTTTTAGCTATATTTCCACGACGATTAGACGATCATTAGAGAAGTTTATTGACTTTAATAATTAATTAGGAATATTAATTAATTATTAGTTTTGCTAGCTAGCTAGCTACCTGATCATTTTGTAGTAAAGTATTCCATTCTCCTTTATCGACTAATAATCTTGTCTCCAGTTCTGGCAAAGAAATCCGATAATTCAAGTCTCCAAGCACAATTATCCGACTGCATCCAGTCAATAATAATTAATTAATTAATTCATTAGCTAATATCAGCAAAAATATATAAGTGCAATTAGTTTTGTGGTCTTAAATTTTTCTCCCATGAGAAAGCAATTAATAGGGGGAAAAAAGAGAGTCATGGTTTAGAAGTCAACTTGTGTAAACAAGAAGTATTTTAATTTAGGATCCATATGGTATATTTTATGATAGTAGATATGGTTTAATGAGCAAACAAATCAACCTTTTTCAAGGCAGTTTAGCCACCCATTTATCTCATTTAGGCCCACAACGTTTGAAAAAATTATCATACAACTACATGAAGATAGAATATGATGATCAATGGTACGTGATTAACATAATCACAAAAATTAAGTGGTTTAATTTGAACAATCAGCTGCCTAAATACAAAGAGAGACTCGATCTTTCGTTTTTCCTTTTATCCTTCAAAGAGCAAGTCTATTACGTACGTACAACACTTTACCCAATATGCATGCGAATATTGCAGCATTACGTGATTCATGATTGTAAAGTAACTAGTTATCAAACTCCCAAAATTATACTCTCTTCGTTCCAACTACGACAAGACGTGCAATTACAGTTTCTTTAATTTGGTGCAAACATATTTGGAAAAGTATATATGGAAGTACTAAAATTTGCACGTCTTTTTGTAGTAGACTATTAATTTAAGAGGAATGAGTAAATATATGGTGATACATCAGCATGTTGTAGATTTTTTGAAACCCCTAAACAAGCAATAATTGGTCCTTAAGCTATTAGATCGTGGGTTTTGTTTAATGTACTTGATTAAAAAAAAGTTGTTTAGTTTAAAAACGTCATAATTAATCATTTGGACAGTTCCCTTAAATTAAATTATGACTAATTAATTATTCTCTCCGTCTCTAAATAAGTGTCCAATCCGCTACCTAAACCTTCACAAAGATACATTTTTTTTTGTTAAAAAAGTCAAATTTTATTCACAACTTGAAAAAACTCATTGCTATCTATTGATTTGTGAATATTTTTTAATTTTTTTAACGAAACAAATGCATTTTTTTTAAAGAATCTAGATTCGTGGGCCAGACACTTATTTAAGGATGAAGAGAGTAGTAGTTAGTTAATTACATACTCGTGGTCAAGAATTTTTCGTGGGAAATCAAGTGAAGGGCCTCTTGGAAAGCCAGTGCGAGACAGTATTTCGGCAGCGTTGGAGTTCCTGAGTCTCTCATCGCCTTCTCTGCCCCCTGAAGCCAAATGAGTGCACACAAAGCAGAAGCTTGTTTCATGTAACCGAAACTGAACCGACACCGAACCCTGCGAATTCAAAATTTGTAAAACCATAATGTTGATCGAAAATTTTGAACGGAATATTCACAGAGGTTGGGCTCCAGATCGAATATCTCAGACCCACATACAACCGTTTTTTTTTTCTCCGCATATAATGTTTGTGGCTATTGATCTGATCGGGTTTTTTGTGTGCTTCGTCGTTTAAAGTTTGGGAAGATTACTTGTAGACCAAAAAAAAAACGATTGAGAAATATAATAATGATTATAAAGTTTCAGACCAAAAATTGTACTCATGTCAAGAATGAAAATTTCTAAATTTTGAACTAAATTTGTTGAAATTTATCGTGGCGATTTGTCAATCCAGAGGTTCTTCAATCTTGAATTAATGTCTCAATAAATATATAATTTCGGAGTGAAACTATGCATTTTCATTGGGTGGACAGTTCCCATTTTTGAGTGGAGTTGGTGGGTATTTAGTTAGATTTTTCGTTCGTGCTCGTTAAATTCCCCCATAAATTGTTTTGTAGGAGTAATAAAGTTTGTAAAAATGTGATATATATATATATATTACCATGCATAGATATAAGTTTAGAATTATGTACGTACCTTATTTCCTAAGCAACCCATGATACCGCAACCCACACATGAAACATTAGGGTTGTGAATGTACTGTCGAAGATCATTTCGGATCCAAACCGATATCAATATCCCAACCATTTGCTTACTTATGATACATCGAAACTCCGGCGAAATGCTACTTTCCACTGATTTTCGATCTTTTGGTTGAAAGCCAATTTGATTTTCTTCATTTCTATGTTGGCTGATTGTTTTCTTGTTGAGAACTTCTCTGATCAAGGAATTCCATTTCCTGGTGTTTCTATTGTTCTCTGATCCTAGCACATTTGAGGCTCTCAGAGGCACAACTTCTTGAAATCTGGCAAAAAACAAAAAGAGACATATACAAAGTGCATATATGTTAAATATTTATCAAGATTTTAGTATCTTAATTATTAAAAAGTTTAATAACTTAAACGTGTGCTGCTCAAATCAATCAACATCATTTTCTATAAAGTTGTTGTGTCCGTTCACACAATCTGATTTCTAATCGGTATGAACCGTTGCATGGGCAATATTTTGTTGGTTCTGCTATTTTTTAATGATTGATGATTTTGAAATGTTCATACAATTAAATGTTTAATTCTTGATTCAATTTGCTCTCCCAATACAATCAACTTTTTATAACCACATATATATATATATATATATATAAGCTGCACAAAAACATACAGTATATAAAAGCAAATTTAAACAAATTAATACTATTTGAGTTCTGGCATTTACCCAAAAACATAAATGTCACAAGAAGTGTTGCATGTATCTAGCAACTCCTCTATACTCATATTGTCGGATGGTGCAACCCCGCCAACGTTCCATGTACTAACAAATATCCTTTACGAAAAAACAAAACAAAAGGAGAGGTAAGAATTTGTTTGATGAATATGAAAAGAGAAAATGGAAAAATAAATAAATAAATAAATAAAAGTTCTTACTTGTACTTTTGTGTCTCCACATGATCATGATTATCCATATTACATATAATCTTAGAGCTGATCAAGGACTGATCTTTTAACGAACTTTCGATGCTGTTGATTGGAAAATCAGCAACGAAATTGTTGCTTCCTAATCTTTTTCTAAGAATCTTACTAGCTACCAACCTTGGCCACATGACCTGAAAAATCAAACAATCACAAACATATATATACGCTTCATACCCAATGCACTTTTTTTGTTGTTGAAGAAACTGAGGTGAGTGTCTCTGTTTGTGTCAGGGAGAGAGAGAGAGAGAGAGAGAGAGAGAGAGCTCAGTACTTGTCCTTGTTTAATTCTCTGGCATGGGGCCGGAGAGTACTTGAAGAGAGAGGCAATGGTGACTAAGATTGGAGAATGGGCACAGGGATAAAAAGAGAGAGGGGACTTGGAAAAATCACTATGACGAAGATGATGATGCTCTTTACACGTACACACGTACAGAAGCTAGCTAGCTAGGGCCTCTCTCAACAACACTTAAAAATTTTGAGTTAGTTGAGCTGGTTGGAGTGGAGGATGATTATATATGTTATTATTATGGCTTGATCAACACTATTTGAAAACTTTTCATAAGTACTGTTTTTGGGTCTCCTCCTCGTCCCTTAAAAAACTCTTAGATGATGCTATGGTGTCCCCGGTCATTTTGGGGACACCGTAATTTTTGACATGACTTTACCATTAGGAGTATAATTAAAATCAATTACAAGCATAACAGAACCCAAACAAGGCATAATCAAGGAATATCCAAAAAACCAACCAAGGCATAACTAAATCCAACCAAGGCATAACAAATAAGTTATGCATTACTATGGTTTTGGTTATGCCTTGTTATGGTTCCATTATGCTTGTAATGGGTTTTGGTTATACTCATAATGGTTTTGTTATGCCAAAAGTTACGGTGTCTCCAAAATAACCAGGGACACCGAAGTCATTCCCAAAACTCTTTGTTTGTTAGACCACTACTGATGATTTGACATACATACTTGGATGATGCTATGGTGTCCCTGATTATTTTGAGGACACCATAATTTTTGACATAATTTCACCATTATGAGTATAACTAAAATTCATTATAAGCATAACAAAATTCAAATAAGGTATAAGCAAGGAATATTAAAAAAACCAACCTAGGCATACTAAAACCCAACCAAGGCATAACAAACAAGTTATGCCTTGTTATGATTTTGTTATGCTTGTAATTGATTTTGGTTATACTCATAATGATTTTGTTATGCGAAAAGTTATGGTGTCCCCAACATGACCGGAAACATCGAAGTCATTCCCTATATATATATATATATATATATAGAGAGAGAGAGAGAGAGAGAGAGAGAGAGAGTGTGTCTTCTTTTCCTAAGTACTACCTTAACTTAATAAAATAAGGACCTTCCTTTCCCGATAGAATCTCAATGATCCAAGCCGCTCAATGTGTTCAGAACGTAATTTTAAGGGTACTCTACGAGAAATCATCAAAAAACAATGACCGAAAAGGCTTCATCCGAGCAGTTTTTGTTTGTTTTTTTATCGAATGGTTCAAATAAAAACTGTTTGGATTAAACCATTTCCGGTCATTTTTTTTTGTTGATTCCTCACGGGTATTTTTAAAATCACGTTCTGAACACATTGAGCGACTTGGATCATCGAAATTCAAACGGAAAATGGGAGAAATGGGGAGGTATTTATTTTAACTAAAATAAGGACTTCCTTATTTGAAAATGACTATATATATATATATCATGTTCTTTTTTCTGTTAGTTAATTTATTTACGTTGCGGCAAGTGGCCGGATGGGACCGTCCCCGTGACTTGAAAAAACATTCCATTACAATTAAGTAAATAAACTCCATCTCCTAAACGACCACTCTAGAAATATAGCCACATACAAAAAGAGGGTTGAGCCAAGGTCATTGGATATGATCTCAGTTGTTCTTAACAGCTAGCTAGCTAGCGATAGCTATCTGCTACTAGCAGATAGGTGCTGGAAGGGGGGATTATTGGGCGGAGGCCGGTCATGTGGGCCAAGTCCAACATCCTGCTAGGGCGGAGACTAGCTAGATACGCATGCATGTCAAGCCTCAATTGACCCGTTGGCATTTGGGTGTGATACGAGAATAATAAGGCAATAAAGTTGCACCTTCATTAACGAACCTGCAGATTTCTATGAGATGGAAAGAGTTTGATCTTAGCAAATGCTTCCCCCAACAAATTGACCCTTAAAAAATATGAATGTTCTCTTTTTTACCCTTACATTTTGCCTTGCGAAATTGAATTGTCAATAGTTTTACAATAGTGATGTTTTAAGTTTATTTTATACAGAAAACTCTGAAAAGTAATTGTTTAATTTATACAACCAATAAAGTGACCATTTTATCCTTATGGTTTGTAAGCAAAAAATACTCTCAGACTTTACAAAATTATAGATTAACCCCTATAATTTACAAAATTTACTACTTAACCCCTATAGTTATAAAATTACATATTGACCCTGATAGTTTGCAAATTTTAGATTTACCCCTCAGATTCACAATTTACTACATTACACTAAAATTCAAAATTATAACTAACTCCAAAAGTTATTTAAGTTACTAGTTGAATCACAATGTTTAATCAAAGTTACAATGAAACAAAAGTCACAAATTTGAATCTGAATCTCTTTTTCTTTTCTTTTTTGAACAACAAAGAAAATTTATTAATTTGAATCTCTTATAATGCTATTTACTGTTCTAAAAAAAATTGAGATCTTTACTTAATTGTTTATAATCATGGAATAGAATGTATTAGAAAAAACATAGGTTCATGAGTTGGTATTTGGATTGTAAGATTACTTAGATGTTATTAAGTAATGGAAAAAGGAAATGTGATTAGAGGTGTGTGAGTGGTGAAACGATTGTGTGATATATGTGGGTTAGCGAAATGGGCTCTGTGCATATGTGGGTTATGAAAAGTAAGGGGTGGTTATGTTTTATGAAAATCAAGAGGTGGTTATGAAAAAGAAATGCGTGTAGTTATGCATTATGAAACACAATGGGTGGTGATATTTTCTGTTTCGAAGAGCAAGGAGTGGTTTTTTTTTTTTTTTTTTGCTTAGCCAAAAAAGAAGAGTGGTTATATTTTTTGTTCTGAGGAAGAATCTTGCTGGCCATAGTTTGTTGGTTAATGCGGAAGGATTGTATCTCAAGGTTGAGATTCTTAGAATTCACATATTAAGTTAAGGGCTAGCTAGTTAAAGAAA
Source organism: Rhododendron kiyosumense (assembly GCA_019656275.1). Lineage (NCBI taxonomy): Eukaryota > Viridiplantae > Streptophyta > Magnoliopsida > Ericales > Ericaceae > Rhododendron > Rhododendron kiyosumense. Next base: position 1,587,331 of record BPLS01000713.1, read on the forward strand.
CATATTGTTGTCTAACATATTACTTGTGATTTTGTGCTGTTATTGTTTGCTGACATATATATAATGTAAAGGTTAGATAGATAGGGAATTATCTACAAAGTGTTTGACATTCGTTTATGGTACCATTTTGGCTCTAGCATTTTACGCCGAGTATTGACACAGGAGTTGAGGAGTCGTTCGAGGAGATACTCTGGATTAACGTGCTATTTTGGCCATGACATTTTACGTACATTCATCCATAGATGCTCTTTTTTATTTTAGTACCTTAGTTATGTGTTCTAACCATATTTTGAGAACTTAAATTTCAATACTTTGAACTGGCCTGTATTCAAATTATGTTTCCATTGATTAAGTTGAACAGTCTTTAATTAAGGAAATCATTATGGAATTTAATTAAAGTACTGTATAAAAGCAAAGATACGGAAGAAATGCATAGCTTGTATAATGTTTGTCCTTCACCACGTGACTCTGAATTTATCATATCGTTGTTGTCTACCATTGTCGTTTTTTTTTTTTGTAGGATACGTTTTCCTCGAATTTACCACTTTTGCTCATTTGATGGTCCTCGTCAATTATGGTCAATTCACCACCGTAATTTTACTACACAGAGTGTAAACTTTGGCTAGACCATGTTAGCCAAAAATAATAGTGCATTGATAAAAAAAAAATTTGAGATTCAGCCAAATGTGTCAACTAATTCAGAGAACCAATTTCACTATTCAATAGCTGTAGTTCAATTTTACCCGGAGCAAATTCCGTTGAACTAGCCCATCACATGAAGAGAAAGCATGCATGTGAGAGTCGTCGAATCACAAATCAAAAGCTTTTTGAGATCCGTAGGTGAGCCTTTTTTAGTGTTCATCCATTGATAAATTGATCCATTTGATTCCAAACAAATCAATTTGTTCCTAAGTCATGTTTCTTGTAAGTTGAGAAACAAATAGTTGACTCTTTTGCTATCTTGTCACCAGTGCTCATGCATGCAATTTGTCATTGTTTTTGTTCGGTTGTTTAAATAAGGGAAGGGACAACTTAAACAGATAGTGTGGTTCCAAAGTCATTCATGGTGTATGTTAGATTTTTTGAAGAGTTCCAACCTAAAATCAATTGGCAATAAGTGGAATAGTCTATAGAATTTTATTAACCAAGCTTGAGTGGCTTAGATGAGCGATGTGGGACAAGTCTAACACTCCTCTTCACCTGCAGCCCAGATGCATGTGGAGGTGACAGACCAGGAGCTAACTGGCTCGGGCGACAGAGATAACAAAGACTTTTCCACGAAAGGTGAGGCCACCCAAAATCTAACTCTGATACCATGTTAGATTTCTTGGAGGGTTCTAACATAAAACCAATTGGCAATAGGTGGAGTAGCCTCTACAATTTATTAACCAAGTTTTTGTGGCTTAAATGGACGATGTGAGAAAGTCTCTGTCATCTCTATCGCCCGAGTCAGTCAGCTCATAGTCTGTCACCTCCACGTGCATCCGGGTTGCACGTGAGGGGGAGTGTTAGACTTATCCTACATCGCTCATGTAAGCCACCCAAACTTGGTTAATAAATTCTTGAGATTACTCCACCTATTGCCAATTGATTTTAGGTTGGAACCCTCCAAGAAATCTAACATGGTATCAAAGGTAGGTTTTGGGTGGCCTCACCTCTTGTAGGAAAGTCTCTGTCATCTCTGTCGCCCGAGTCAGTCAGCTCCTGGTCTGTCACCTTCACGTGCATCCCGGTTGCACGTGAGGGGGAGTGTTAGACTTGTCTCATATCGCTCATCTAAGCCACCTAAGCTTGGTTAATAAATTCTAGAGACTACTCCACATATTACCAATTGGTTTTAGGTTGGAACCCTCCAAGAAATCTAACATGGTATCAAAGTTAGGTTTTTGGTGGCCTCACCTCTCGTGAGAGAGTCTCTGTCATCTCTGTCGCCCGAGTCAGTCAGCTCCTGGTCTGTCACCTTCACGTGCATAAATTCTAAGCCACCCAAGTTTAGTTAATAAATTCTAGAGACTACTCCACATATTGCCGACCAATTGATTTTAGGTTGGAACCCTCTAAGAAATCTAACATGGTATCAGAGCTAGGTCTTGGGTGGCCTCACCTCTCGTGGGAAAGTCTCTGTCATCTTTGTCGCCCGAGTCAGTCAGTCAGCTCTTAGTCAGTCACCTCCATGTGTATCCGGGCTACACGTGAGGGGAAGTGTTAGACTTTCCTACATCGCTCATCTAAGCCACCCAAGCTTGGTTAACAAATTTTAGAGACTACTCCACCTATTGTCAATTGATTTTAGGTTGAAAACTTCCAAAAAATCTAACAGTGTAAAAGTGGAGCATTATACCGATCGAGTACTGATCTTACTTTCCTGATCGAACTAAACTTACTCAGACACATGATTAATTGCAAATTTATTGCTAAATAGAAATTAAAAAAAAATTAATTTGTAGATTTCTCCTTTTTGAAGATAGGAATTTGTAGATTTTCCACATTAATTGAAGAAATAGAAAATAATACTGATTCTAAAACAAAATGGAGATGAAGAATCAATCGATCTGGTTGTGTATGGTTTGCAATGGATAGATATTATCTGACCTAACCTTGTAGACTTTTTGATGAATTCATACGAGGAGACAGTATGTACATATATGTAGAAAAAGTGTATATGGATACATATACCAACTTACGAGTAAGAAACAATTTCAAGTATATATTAGTATAAATTTTTTAATATCTAAGACTATTTTATTGCCGGATCAAAAAAAAAAAGAGAGACTATTTTATTGAGTAAAAATTAACGTCCACCACTTTTATATATCTTATTTGGCAATGGTCCCCTGCAAAACTTGATAGGCATGGATTGCAGCCACAAGAACCGAATCCTCAATAGCACAAGTTGTACAACTAGTGGCCTAGACTTGTACAAATTTATTACAGTATATATATCAAAATAATCAGCAAGATTTTCTATTATTGTTTTGCTTTTGTTTCTCTATTAATTTCAGCCTTTAAGAAAAAACTAATAGTACAAAGATACATGAGAATGAATTAAATAACTAATGTCTCCAAGAGGGAATATCAAATTGTTGTTTTTAATTGCGTAAATTTTTCCTTTTATAGTAGCAGTTTTATAGTGTAATACCCCAGATTTGGGGATTTAAGAGCGTTGAGTCCCACATTGGTTGAGAGCTAAAGTCTCATATGGTGTGTGTGTGTGTGTGTGTGTCTATATATATATATATATATATATATATATATATATATATATACAGAAATCTTCAAGTAAGAACCTTAAAATGAGGACCTTAAATGCGGACTTCCCATTTCTCACCTTTCTTGATCTGATTTCGATGATCCGAGTCGCTCAATGTGTTCAGAACGTGATTTTAAGGGTACTAGCGAGAAATGGGCCAAAAAAATGACCGGGAAGGGCTTGATTTGAGCAGTTTTTATTTGAACCGTTAGATAAAAACAAACAAAAATTGCTCGGATGAAGCCCTTCCCTGTCTTTTTTTTTGCTGATATCTCGCGGGTACCCTTAAAATCATGTTCTGAACACATTGAGCGGCTCGGATCATTCAAATTCGATCGGAAAAGGGAAGTCCGCATTTTATTAAAATAAGGTAGTTCTTATAAGAAGGGGACTCATATATATATATAGGCGGTTCCGGGAACACTAAAAAAAATACCTAAAAAAACACTTCATAGTTTCTGATCAAATTTTGATGATCCGAGTCGCTCAATGTGATCAGAACGTGATTTTAAGGGTACCCCATGCGAAAAATCAGCCAAAAAAAAAGACCGGGAAGGGCTTGATCCGAACAGTTTCGAACAGTTTTTTATTGAACGGTTCAAATAAAAACTGCTCAAATCAAGCCTTTCCGAGTCATTTTTTTTCCTATTTTCTCGCGGACACTCTTAAAATCACATTCTGCACACATTGAACGGTTCGGATCATAAAAATTTGATCAGGAACAATGAGATTGAGATTTGGGGTATTTTTTTTGGGTGGTTCAACATATATATATGCTAAGCAAAAGAATTTATTAATCTTTATAAATGATTACAAAGATTAAAAGGAATAAGAGCACATCGGCATAAAGCCACCCAAGACCTGGAAGGCAAGACGCCAACCGAAAAACCAGAAAAAACCTAAATGAAAATAGCCAAGAACCTCTCGAGCCTCAACCCCAAACAAACAATGGGAGACTAACACCCACTTAGGGCTATATGGTATCTTCTTAGGTATACATTTTCAGGCCAAGTGTTTGGACCGAAAGGGGTCCATGGTCAGTCGGGTCGGGTCGTTCCAAATATGCAGGGTATATGTCTAACATATATATTTTGTTAACTCTATCATGTAACAATTCCAGAATGCGCATCACCATGAGTTATCAAAAATATTACACCGTTATTGTATGGTAAAACATAAGTAGTGAAATTTTTGTTGCACTCAAATTTGTGTTCTATAGGGTTTGGGTGGCCAAGAGGTCACAGGTTCTAGTCATGGTAACGATGCCCTCTCAAACTTGGTTCTCCTACGAAGCCCGGCTGTGGTCCATTAGCCCTTGGTGGGGCGGTAGTTGCTATGGCTCTTTGGTCCCTTCCGAGACCTGCCGCAGGTCTGAAGTTTCTATGGTCACGCATAGGAGAATGTTGCTAAGCCTGGTCGCCCTCTCCTCCACTTTTTTCGCTTAGCAAAGAAGGAAAAAAGATTTACAAACAACTGTTATTGTACCTGCCACAAGAAGTCATAAAAGAAATAAAATTTATTAGCAAGTCTGTTGATGTATGCATGATTGTTGTCTCTTTTAATTTAGCTATTTTGTATTGTAGGAGGAAAAAAAAGAAGAATAGAATGCCAAGTTGAGGCTAAAATATTTATTTGATGTAATATCATTTTAAGCGGGGTTTGACTTATTGTGCTACGCTCAATCTCAATCTATGAATTAAAGCTTCTATCTTGAACTGATATATGTCATGAACAGTGGAGTTGAGATTAAACTAATTTGCAAATGTGACTAAACTAATTTGCGTTGTTGGATTAACGTCCTGGACAGTGGAAAGTTCGACAAGTTGTCAAAAGTTTTTAAAAGGTTAGACAAGTTGTCAAAGGGTTGTTTCTTTTTGGATTTGCTTTTCATTGTGGTATTTTGGTTGGCTCATTGTCTTTCTTTGGTTTTAGTTCTCGGGTGGCATTTGTCAGTATGCAATTGATTCATTAAATCTTTGTAATCTTTTCAAAGATTTATAAAAAAAATTCCTCGTCAAAAAATAAAAAATAAAAAATACTGCAATTTTACGAAGAGGAGGTTGACAGAAAATATCAAGCTCGATAGTTGAAAATGTCAAATGAACCAAAGGGTAATTAGCTCCGTCGATTTGCACACTTCCACAGGACGGTCATGGGTCAATTTTTGCCAAAAACAAATGTTGATAATTTCTTCCTTTTTTTTTTGGGTAAGATGTTGATAATTTCTTCTCTTCAATAGATCGAGGTTATTGGAGTAATTGTTTGTCTCCTTAACAGTCATTGGTGTGATTGTGGACTTATGTTTTGTTTGATGTAATTCAGATATTTATATCTTGTAATAAAAAAATATGGTGTGATTGTGGACTTATGTTCCATTTGATGTAATTCAGATATTTATATCTTGTAATAAAAAAAAATGTCAAACTTATCATTCTTTTCTGGGTCCGTTTGATTAGCGAGATAATGGTAGAAAATGTAATAGAGAGAAAATAAATAAATTTGTATTCACCTAACAAGAATATCCTAGAAAGTGGTAAAAAGTGAACTTTCATGTACAACCCTCTAAAGTTTGAGAGCTTGCTTTACTTTTTCTCACAAAATGAGCAGAAATTTTTTATTTTTTTAGAAAATTAACAACAATTACTCTAACTTTCTTCTTTATCCTCTTCCCTTCACCTTCTCTCTTTTAATTTCGGCAATTTTATTCCCTCCAAACAAAGATATCTTATTCTCTTTATTATTTTCTTGCAAAACTTCCATTCTAATCAAACGGATGTGAGAAAAAAAAATTCTTTTTCTTTTCTTTCACTTCACTTTCTATCATTTTCACTTTTCATTTTATTTTTCTAGCTACTCAAACGGACCATTTAATTTAAGTTTCTCATTGGAATTAAAACTGTTAATAAATAGGATTGATCTCAACTACGAGTAAAAGCGACTCCATAAAAATAATATTAGAAACTATAAAAATAATATCCTCGAAAACTCACAAATCTGGGGTCATGACTAGCTAATTAAGCTGCCGTCATGGCGAAAATATCCCGTTTTGGCCAAGAAAATGAAAGTGAAAGAAAGTTAATTTCTGACATCTGCAGCCTAGCTAATTATATACTAATACAACTTGGTCAATAAGTAATTAAGACCTCAGTCATGCCAAAAACTAATGTCAAAATTTTGCTTAAGTTTAGTTCGAATCACATCGATCATCATCTCTAGTAAATGTGTCTTTAAAACTAGTTAGGGTAAATTACAGTAAACCCCGTTCAACTAAGACCGTTTTTCACTTAACCACCTTAGTGTTCGAAACTAATTAACACTTAACCGCCTCAAACTTTATGAATCTAAATACAATTGAATATGTTATCAGAAAACTATAATTAACTATAATACCCTCATAATACTCTTATATATATTTTCCTAAAACTTTTTTCTCTCTGCCTAAACTACTGACCACAATTTTTCTTTTTGTCTTTATTCAAAAAGAAGAGAAAAATGATATAACGTCATTGGCTATTAGCAAGTGGGAGTTGGACCGAAAAATGGGGGGAAAAGTGAGTCGTGTTGTTGGTTTAATTTTATTTTTTTTCAACTTGTGCTAGCTAGTTTCACTTTTTTTTTAATTTTTCTTGACAAGAAGAATTTAAAAAGTAAAAAACTTACGCTCAGAAGTTTAAAAAAATCACACAAGATGCAAAATTCTAGAAATAAAATTTTTAATTTTATGTTTGTCTTTTTAAAATTTTCAACTTTACTTCACTTTTTTTACATTTCTTGTTCCTCTGGTCAAGACGAATCTAAAAGTTAAATTTCGTGACCAAAACTAAAAAAGCTCAATGAAAATTACTCATTATCTTAAATTTATTTGATTAATTTACACCTAACTCCGCTCTAGTTGGAGAATATAAAACTGAAAGTTTCTCTTTTCTTTTCTTTTTTGATTGACAAACAAAATTTTATTAATCATTGAAACAAGTTACAACGATTAATAGGATTGAAAGTTTATGTTTCTGGAGATTTATTTGTAAGGTTGTTTAACTAACCAAAGAGTGGGGTGGAGTAAATGGAAGTTCTCTAATGACAAGGGTGGCCTTGGTTTTTTTTTTTTTTTTTTATAGGCAAAGAAATATTATTAGAAACTCGATAATGGGTACATCGACAAAAGAAATGGCAAGCATCATTGAAAGGAAAAAACCAATCCAACCATATGCATGCCAACAATCCCAAAAAAAGAAAAGAAAAAACCAACAAAGAGTTGGAGAAAAAGAGAGCATAAAGAAACAACAGTTCAGATTTTATACTTTCTAATGCCTTCCAAATGACTCCTGAAGTCTTCAACAGAATATGTTGCAAGATTGCATCTCCGTTTAACCCATAATGCCACTCTTAGTTTGATAAGGTTGACCATATCATCAGTATTAGGAATTGAATTTTTGAAGACAATATCATTTCTAGCTTTCCAAATAGACCATAAGACGGCATAAAGAGTGGTATTCCAACATATTTCCTCCAAGTTATGAAAAGAATTGGAGAACTAGAAATCAATTAACTAGAGATAGTTGAAGGACAAACCCATGGGATATTCCACCAAATAAAGATAGCTGACCAGATGTTCCAAGCAAAAAAGTATGGATCTTGTTGAGAGTTATTTGATTAAAGGGCAGTGGGTTAACTTATTAAGGGGATGTTTGGATAATAGAAACTCAAACAAAAGGGTACCTTTCGTCTTTACCATTTGTGCTCATCACATGACTTTTTTTCATCTAATTTTTTAGAGTAAATTACAGTAAACCCCCCTCAACTAATCCGAATTT